>JARQOC010000004.1:65554537-65856156 GCA_033576535.1 Allobates femoralis
ATCCTTTTATGTATGCATCATATACTAGTATACATTGCTGTGTAATTAATGCGTTTGTAGATTAATCCTTGATAATGTGACATATACTTACATAATTTTATGAATATGTAATTTCACACAATATTTATTTAACTAGACGGGGTCACGATTCCATCACAAGAATGTGTGTGATTACATATTAGTTCCAACGTCTCCTGCTACTAATCGCAGCACCACCGAAGACGCTGGGTGGGGTGGGTGGAGCTTGGCAGGTGCTGATGCTGCTCGCCATACCCCTGTGCCTTTCCCCCCCTTGTGAACTCTCCCACCTATGCATGCTCTCTTTCCCCCCATGCCGTCTCTCCATGCACATGCTCTTCCACCCACTCTGTCTGTCCTCCTGTTGTGCACTGTTTCACTCACCCTGATGCAACACTCTTTCCCTCTGTGCACCGTCTCTTTCCTCTTGTATGGTAAGGAGCCACGGCAGCAGCAGGAATGGTCCCCCCCAAGGGTATGACAGAGGACCCAGGCGATAATACCGGCACTGCTGTGTCCCAATTGCCGTCTGTGTCCCCTGTCACAGATGTATTATAGGTGGCACTTTTTTTTTTTTGCCTGATCAACAAACCTTATGAGCATCATTGACATTTCAGTTTAACTGCATTTTTCCAGTTCAACTAATTTACACAATGTCCTATAAATCGGCGCTATTTTTCGGGACAAACTTACAGACACACAGCCAGCCAGACAGACTGGATAAGGCTTTTATATAATAGCTATAGATTGTTATTGTCATTTCTCCCCTGTTGGTATTTATCTGGTGTCCCATTCTTTGATTATTCCTTTCAATATATATTTTTTCCCCAAAAAAATCTGGCAAAAAAAAGATGCTGAAAGCCCTCAATTATTACATAAATATATATGTATTTATTATTTTCTATGTAATAATTGAGGGCTTTCAGCTTTGTGTGTTTTTCTGTTTCCCATGGGGTGCTCCCTTCCACTACCTAGCCCTACAGTGGGCCGTAGACTATATTTATATATATGCACAAGTAGAATGGTGGCGGATGTAAATAGGTAAAGTTGTAAGGCTGCTTCACACGCAAGGATATCCTTAACGATATCCTTAGGATGATCACGTGACAGTGATCGTTCAGACATTGTTAGTGCGTTGTCACACACAAGGATATCGTTAAAGATATCCCATTCGGCAACACACCAGTAAAATAGGAGAGCAAGGACTGAACGATGTAATAAAGCGTGGGAATAGATTTTTGTACGATTTCATTCATAAAGTGTCACACTGAACGATGCGGCTTCCTGAAGCAGAGTTAATTGGACAATAAATGATAGATCTGAGGTCAGGATCTCAAATCTCGGATGAACAATCCAAGGATCTTTTCTTCCTATATCGTTCGTTTACACCCAACGACGCCTGAACGATATCTTTTCAACGATCACAAATTTGTGACGTTTCAAGGATAGTGTTCAGGATATTCTTGCATGTGAAGCGACCTTTATGGCGGGTTTACACGTCGCGATATCGGGCGTCCAACTCCGACCAAAAGTCACGTGGTTCGGGAGTTGGACCCGATATCGTTCGCGCGTTGTACGGTTTGAACGTACAATGCGATGCTGGAACGATGCCAAAACGATATCGGGGTTGAATGAGCGTGCTATTCAACCGCCCGATATCGGATCGCCGTTGTAGCTGCATCGTCCCGTGTGACAGCCCAACTACGATGTGTACGCCCACGTCACCCATTCACTCCCATGTTAAATGGTCGTTCCTGGGTTGGGGGCGTACACATTGTCGGGACGTTGTATCCCGATATCGGGCTGTGTAAACCGGCGATGCGATAGCGGGAAAAGCGCGCTCAGAAAGCGCGCTCCCGCGTCGTTGGTCCCGATATCGGCCCGATATCGGGACGTGTAAACCCACCATTAATCATAGTAATAAGGCTCTTCATAACATTACAAACACCTGCAGTGATTAGAACCACTTTGTCCCTTATTAACAGCAAGATTATGAATATATTATGGAAGATGAGGAAAAATGATAACGTAGAAAATGAGGAATAGGATAGAGGTAACTATAACACTGTATTTGGTCACATGATTAATATATGGGGATATATGTAAGGAGAAACGGTATTAATAAATTTTTGTTAATGCAATTATGTATTATGTAAATGGAGTGTATAAAATGCCCTTGCCTGAGCCATGACTAGCTGCTACAGGAAGGGAGTTTGATCCCAAAACGTCTGTATACACCTGATGGCCCAATAAAGGCAGATTATTAAGAAATAAGGAGTGGTGCAGTCCCTTTCTTTAGTATTGTATTAACAGTGGATGAAGGAGTAACTTGAACGGATATTGCACCCAACTAAAAGCCGGGTATATATACCTATTTATCGGACCATAAGACAACTTTTTTTTCCTCTGAATTATACAGGAAAGTGGGGGGTGCGTCTTATAGTCCAAGTGTACTGTGGCTGGGCCGGGGGGAGGGGGAGCGGGGGAGGCAGGAAATGTCCTCGCTGCTGGATCCAGTACTGGGGAAACCACATGGTGCCGATACTAGAGTGGAGGAATATTCATTAGCCGCATCCCCGCCCACCTGTCAGCGCAGAGCAGTGAGCAGGAAGCAGCTAATGACTATTCTTCCACTCGGAGGAACCAGGTGGTTTCCCCAGCGCTGGATGCAGCAGTGCTGGGGAAATAGAGAGTCCACGTCAAGCAGCGGCTGGGATCGCTGCAGAGGTGCTAGCATACCTCGGGAGCACAGCGTGTGCTCACAATAACTGCTGCTGTCACTGCCATCCTGCAGCCCATCTAGAACACTTCTCTCTCAAATTGAAGGACCAGTGATAAGGTAATGAAGTGAGCGGGCTGGAGCATCAGATGTAATGAAGGAGTGCTGTCATGTGATGTTTCAGCCTGCCCTCTTCATTACCTCATCGCAGGTCCTGCAATTTGAGATAGAAGTGTTATAGATCGGCTGCAGGATAACAGTGACTGCAGTTAATGAAAAGGTACCGTTACACGCTTCAATGGTGAAACCATTTTGGGAGCGCGGTCGTTAGGACGTCTTTTTGACATCGTTGGTGAGATGTCACATGTGTAGATATCGTGCACGACGCACAACGATGTAGTGAGCAGCCATCATTCACACAATCCAGCGAACGATACTTGTTCACTGATGTGAATGGGCGAAGTCATGAACGACATGGTTATCGTGGTGTCACACACAACGATGCAGCAGTTTGGCTGATCAAGGATCATCTGATTTGAGAACATGTTCTCAAATCTGTGATCCAACGATTTATCGTAATCGTATCTCGGTGTCACACGCAACGACATCCTAACGATGTCATTTGAACGACTCCAAACCCGTGATGTTTAAGCGATATCGTCCAAGTAGGGCTGGGCGATTTTGGAAAAAAAATCAAAATCTCGATTTATTAAACATATGGACGATTTTTGATTTAAATCTCGATTTTTTTTTTCTATTTTTTTTTGCTTTTCTTTGATGAATAAAGAGAAAAAACTAAGAGGTACCGTATATACTCGTGTATAAGCCGACCCGTACTATTAGCCCCCAAAAGCCTGGAACCCTTACTTTTGCTCAATAACTGGGGAAATCTAGACACAGGTATAAGCCCGAGGGTGTGGACGCAGCCACCATGGTTATACAGCCCCAGCTGGTGGTTTACAGCAGCACTCTCCAGTGGTTATAGGGCCCCATGGGTTGCAGGGCACCCCCATGGTAAGTTAATAGAGACCATGTGTTACCCAGCCCCTGTCGCAACTGTGCGCCTCCGCTGGTATTGTCGGTGCACGGAGAGGAAGGGAACAAACCGGAATGTAGTGCCAGGAGGAAGCGGATGGGTGGGCGTGCGGGGACAGCGGCAGGGATAAGTATAATGTTCTATTACTTTACAGGTGGGGGGGCCTGTATACCCATGGGGGGGGCCATTTTAAATCGAATTTGACGATTTTCGTCAAATCCCAATCGTGGCCACAGCAGGGGGCAATTAATCGAATTAATTTGATTAATCGCCCAGCCCTACGTCCAAGATAAGGTACCGTTACACGGTAAGATAAGTGTAAAAGCCAAGATTGAATTGTAATTGTTAATAAAGAACTATAGATACAGGTTTTCTACCACTCCTGTGGTGAACTATAACTCCCAGCATGAAAAAGGTTCTGCAAGACATGCTGGGAGTTCTAGTTCTCCCTTGATATGAATTGCACCTATGAAATCTTCAAGCAACACTAATAGTTTCTCTTCAGCACTAGAGTGGTGCTTTAAATGTAAGTATAAGAACCGGGGGAGGGGGCTTACATACAAAGTGTCACTCCAGTGCTGAAGAAAAAACACTGGAGTGCTGCTTGAAGATTTCATAGGTGCAATTCATATCAAGGAAGAACTATAACTCCCAGCATTCCTGCAGATCCTTTGGCATGCTGGGAGTTATAGTTCTCCCTTGATATGAATTGCACCTATGAGATCTTAAAGCAGCACTCCAGTGTTTTTTCTACAGCACTGAAGTGGTGCTTTAACCCCTTCAGGACCCAGCCTATTTTGACCTAATGACCAGGCCATTTTTTGCAATACTGACCAGTGTCCCTTTATGAGGTAATAACTCTGGAACGCTTCAACCGATCTTAGCGACTCGGAGATTGTTTATTCGTGACATTGGGCTTTATGTTAGTGGTGAATTTTGGTCAATAATTTTTGCGTTCATTTGTGAAAAAAAAAAAAAAAAAATGAAAATTTGGTGAACATTTTGAAAATTTCACCATTTTCAAATTTTTTATTTTTATCTTTTAAAGCAGAGAGTTATGTGACACAAATTGGTTAATACCATTACCCACATGTCTATCTTACATCAGCATGATTTTGGAAAAAAAACATTTTTTTTGGTAGGAAGTTATAAAAGTTCAAAGTTCATCAGCAATTTCTCATTATTCCAGCAAAATTTACAAAACCATTGTTATGACCACATCACATTTGAAGTCCCTTTGAGGGGTGTACATGACAGAAAACACCCAAAAGTGACATCATTCCAAAAACTGCACCCCTCAAGCTACTCAAAACTACATTCAAGAAGATTATTAACCCTTCAGGTGCTTCACAGGAACTAAAGCAATGTGGAAGGAAAAAATGGACATTTTAATTTTTCGAACAAAAATCTTCTTTTAGCCTCAATTCCTTCATTATCTCATGGGGAACAGGATAAAATGCATCCTAAAAATTTGTTGATCATAAACCACTGTTTGGGCGCACAGCAGGGCTCAGAAGGGAAGGAGCGCAATTTGACTTTTGGAGCTCTTTTTCCATTCAAAAAGTGAAATGTCGCTCCTTCCCTTCTGAGCCCTGCCGTGCGCCCAAACAGTGGTTTATGACCACATATGAGGCATCTGTGGTACTCAGGAGAAATTGTCCAACAAATTTGTCAACAGACAAGGCTTGCAGGTCACCCACCCGCCTAGCAGATGTTAAGGCTACCAGTAAGGCTGTCTTCAAAGTCAAGTGTTTGAGGGAGGCCGAGGGCAATGGCTCAAAGAGAGGTCCGGTCAAGGTGTCCAAAACCAAATTCAAGTCCCAGGGAGCAAGGCTAGGGATGTGCACCTGTTCAGTGTGGTCACAAGCCTGAAAAAAAAAAAAAAAAAAAAAAAAAAAAAAAAGGGAAATCCACTGGTCACCCCCAGAGCAGAAACCTGAACCTGAAGAGTACTGACAGCAAGGCCCAACTCCCAACCCCTCTGCAAAAATTCCAAAATAGCAGGAATCGGGGCACGGTCAGCGACACCCCCGAGTAAAAAGCCAAAAACATTACGCCAAACCCTACAATACAGGTTAGTGGTAACTTCCTTTCTACTGCTGAGGAGGGTAGAAACCAAAGCATTGGAGAACCCCCGCCGTTTCAGAAGCTGCCTCTCAAATTCCAGGCTGTTAGATGAAGTCCCTCGGCATGCGGGTGAAAAAACGGACCCAGAGAGAGCAGCCCCTGAACCGCCGGGAGAACCCAAGGGTCGGAGACAGACATCGCCTGCAGCCAGAAAAACCATGGTCTCCTGGGCCAAAAGGGGGCTATCAAGATGACTCTCGCACCCTCCTCCCGATTTTGCGCAGAACCAGAGGAATCAGATAGAATGGAGGAAAAGCATAAGCTAGATGAAAATCCCATGGCACCTGCAGAGCATCCACCACCTCTGGAAGGTCTGAGGGATACAGGAAAGCAAAGCGCTGAACCTGCCTGTTCCTCCTGGTCGCAAACAGATCTATCTCTGGCATGCCCCAGAGATGCACAATCCCCAAAACACTTCCCTGTTCAGAAGCCACTCCCCTTGCCTGAGGAAGTGGCGGCTGAGAAAGTCGGCCCTGACATTGTCGATACCTCTGATATGTAGGGCCATCAGGGAGATAAAATCGACCTCTGCTAGCGGAAATATCGCGGTCGCGGTAGCCACTAGGGAAGGTGACGGGTCCCTCCCCTCTGGTGATTTAGGTAAGCATGGGAGTTTCGTAGGCAGTGCAAAAACTGGAGGAGAGCACACTGGACCGCTCATAACTCCTTCAAATTGGAAGATCCCAATTCTTCCTCTGGAGTTCACCGTCCCTGGGCCAGACGACGTCCCTAATGAGCCCCCCACCCTGAGGGAGAGGCACGGTTGTCACTACAAAGTCCGGAGCAATGACCCAGGGCACCCTCTGTGTTAGGTGACGTGGTCCATGCACCAGGACAGAGAGGTCATGGCGGCGGGGACAGACGAGACGACCCTCCAAACACCCCTGCAGAGAGTCTCCAGCCCTCAGCACGTCCTGTTGGAGACAGCGAGAGTGGAACTGTGCCCACGGGACAGCGGAATACATGATGACAGAGTCCCCAACAGAACATGGCCTGACGCAGCGACAGCAACGGATTGTTCATGGCCCCAGCTACCTTGCACATCACTGCAGAGACTTTGACAGGCGGCAGAAAACACTTTTGACAGGGATCCACAGAGGGCCAAAAGTCTGGACCTGAACCGGATGGAGCCTTGACTTTTGGACATTGATGAGCCATCCTCAATTCCTGTAGGGAGGATATGACATGATTCAGACGGGAAGTACACTGCCCCTCAGAGTTCCCAACAATCAAAAAATCATCCAAATATGGAACTATGAGGTATCCTGTTGTCTCACATACGCCATTACTTCAGCCATCACCTTGGTAAAAACACAAGGAGCCATGAAAAGGCTGAACGGAATGGCGGCAAACTGCAGATGGTGAACCTGACCCTCCAAGGCCACTGCCACTCTGAGGAACCTCTGGTGAGCTGGATGAATAGGCAGATGGTAGTAGGCGTCTTTTAAGTCAAGTACCGCCATAAAACACCTAGGGAATAGAAGGTAAACGGCAGATTAAATGGACTCCATTTTAAAGGACTGGAATAGGAGGAAGGAGTTTAATTTTCGAAGGTTAATAATAGTTCTAAATGAACCATCTGGTTTAGAAACCAGAAACAAAGGGGAATAAAACCACCTTCCTTCCTGGTTCTCCGGAACCGCTACCAACACTTGTTTACGTAACAAGCCCTTGACCTCCAACTCCAGTGCCTGCTGCTGGCAAGTACTAGTAAGAATAGTTTGAGAAAAAAAAAAGTCCCCTTGGACCCTCACAAAAATCAAGTTCACGGCCAGATGAAATGAGGCCGAAGATCCATTGGCTATTTGAAATTTGGGACCATTGTTGGAAAAAAATGAGCCAATCGTCCAGCAACAGGTGGGTCATAATCAACGGAGCTTGGGTAGGGTCTTGGAGGATGAGGAACCACCGTAATAAGCACCTCTCTGTTTTTTCTTTGCCGTATCCCACTTGGTGTTTGACTGCTGCCTGGTAAACTGACATTTCCGGAAGACTCTCCTGTAGTTAGGGACAGAAGGAATAGGTAGCCTCTTTTTTACTTCTCCTGCCTTAGAAAGAATATCGTCAAGCACGGAGCCGAAGAGGTACTCACCCCCGCACGGGATCGCACAAACTTGTTTTTAGCATGGTGTCCCCTTTCCACTCTCTAAGCCACAAAGATCTGCGGACTGCATTAGACCGCCCTGCTGATCTAGCCACCAGGCGGAGAGAATCTGCTGACTCATCCGCCAGATATGCAGAGCCACTCCGGATCTGAGGAATAGCGGCCAACAACCGGTCTCGTGGCACCCCGGACCGAATCTGCTGTTCCAACTGATCCAACCAGACCAACTGGGAACAGGCTACGCAAGTAGAAGCAATGGCTGGTTTAAGTGCCCCAATACCAGTCTCCCAGGATTTTTTCAACAGGGTATCAGCTTTTCTATCAGAGGGGTCCCTCAACAACCCCCCATCATCCAAAGGTAACATTCTTTTTGGACGAGGATGCCACAGCCGCATCAACCTTAGCGATCTTACACCAGTTCATTAACTCTGAATCGTCAAAGGGGTATTTTCTTTTTGAAGAGGAGGGCAAAAAAAAACCTGAGTGGGAAAAGCAAGACTCCAGATTTGACCAAGGACTTAATGGCCTCAATGACAGGAAAAACACGTATTTTTCTGAGACAACGCAGCAAACATGATGTCCTGACCTTGCTTCCTTAGTGTCCACAACCCCCAGGGTTCAAATGAAAAAGAGGTGATATTGTGTCAGCGCTCAAGAAGCACACAGGACTCCGCTCTGTAAATAATTACCTCTAGGCTTTATTATTTCAGTGTAGTGTTCCCGGTTTCCACACAACGCGTTTCAACGCTTAGTGCGTCTTTATCAAGTGATTACCGGGATTCTAAATTACAATTGTTTATATACACTCAACATCAAAAGAAAGGGAAAGGGGCAGGGATATTGCACCAGTATGTCATAATATAAGTCATGGATCCTGGAAGGGATCTACGTATCCTCATCCAGTAAAATACATTGCACTATATATTATACACGGAGTGAAAAAACAACTACATTACAATCGGGTAATGGCAATACAATTCAATTAGATAATAAAAATATAATTATTATAATAAAAATTAATAATAATGTGATAATTGATAAAATAGCATAAAAACTTTATAAAAACTTTTATCATATATATAAAAACATTTTTATTGCTGGAAATGACATAAAAATCCTTTTGCATTAAAAGATGACTGTTTAAAAATGGTTTTTCAGATGGTGTTTTCCAATATACTATTGAGACCTTCTGGTGATAAAGTGCCGATTTTAAATATCCAGAAGGATTCTCTTCTATTAAGAATCTGTGTTCTATTCATAACGTTATCACCTATCTGTTCAATGACCGTGAGTTTTAATTTAGAAAAGTCTCTGTTGTGTGTTTGGTCAAAGTGTTTGGATACACTATGTTTTGAGAACCCTATACTTATATTGTGCCTGTGTTTATTTAATCTTGCCCTCATACTTTGGATGGTTCTGCCGATGTATTGGTGCCCACATGGGCACTCCAATAAATATATAACAAATTGAGAGGAACAATACAATTTCTGCTTAATCTCATATGTGGAGTTAGTAGTATTAGATCTGAAACTCATAGCACCATGGTTAATGGTGCTGCAACATTTACATCGGCGGACACCACACCTATAGCATCCTTAAAGCTAAAAAATATCCCCATAATCTCCTGAAGGATGCATATAACAAATGTAAAGGATATACGCAAGAGGAATATTTAGGATATTTAAATAACAAAAAGAAAACGAAAGAGGATGATAAAGGAGTCAAAACCACCTATAACTGCAATCTAAACACCACCTTCAATAAATCTTATAAAAATATTTACATCTTGTTGAAAAAATATTGGTTCATACTGCAGGGAGACCCCATTTTATCAAAAATCATCCCTAAAAAACCTAAAATTATTTTTAGAAGAGGAAGCAATCTTCACAATATCTTGGCTCCTAGCAGAATTTCAGCAATCAGTGACAAAGAACCCATACCCGTGGCACCCACCTTGGACTCTAAAAAAGGATGCTACAGGTGTGGTGTCCGCCGATGTAAATGTTGCAGCACCATTAACCATGGTGCTAGGAGTTTCAGATCTAATACTACTAACTCCACATATGAGATTAAGCAGAAATTGGATTGTTCCTCTCAATTTGTTATATATTTATTGGAGTGCCCATGTGGGCACCAATACATCGGCAGAACCATCCAAAGTATGAGGGCAAGATTAAATAAACATAGGCACAATATAAGTATAGGGTTCTCAAAACATAGTGTATCCAAACACTTTGACCAAACACACAACAGAGACTTTTCTAAATTAAAACTCACGGTCATTGAACAGATAGGTGATAACGTTATGAATAGAACACAGATTCTTAATAGAAGAGAATCCTTCTGGATATTTAAAAATCGGCACTTTATCACCAGAAGGTCTCAATAGTATATTGGAAAACACCATCTGAAAAACCATTTTTAAACAGTCATCTTTTAATGCAAAAGGATTTTTATGTCATTTCCAGCAATAAAAATGTTTTTATATATATGATAAAAGTTTTTATATAAATAATAAGTTTTATGGTTTTTTATGCTATTTTATCAATTATCACATTATTATTAATTTTTATTATAATTATTAATTATATTTTTATTATCTAATTGAATTGTATTGCCATTACCCGATTGTAATGTAGTTGTTTTTTCACTCCGTGTATAATATATAGTGCAATGTATTTTACTGGATGAGGATACTTAGATCCCTTCCAGGATCCATGACTTATATTATGACATACTGGTGCAATATCCCTGCCCCTTTCCCTTTCTTTTGATGTTGAGTGTATATAAACAATTATAATTTAGAATCCCGGTAATCACTTGATAAAGACGCACTAAGCGTTGAAACGCGTTGTGTGGAAACCGGGAACACTACACTGAAATAATAAAGCCTAGAGGTAATTATTTACAGAGCGGAGTCCTGTGTGCTTCTTGAGCGCTGACACAATATCACCTCTTTTTCATTTGAGCGGCTACAATACTTCCCTGCAGGAAGCGTGTTGATCAGCAGCTCGGCTCACAGGACCTGCCTTCGTCATATCACCACTCCTCCCCAGCTGTCACGTGGACCGGACGCCGGCGGACTACTTGCACCACAATCCCCTCGGCTCCAGGACGGCGTGGAGACCCCACGGGGTATCTTAGTCTACCAACCAGTTGTGCGGTCGGCACAACTGGACCAGGTGAGCAGGGGGGCTGCACAATCGACCACACGTTCTTAATACAGCAGTGTGGCGCAACCTGTATTTTCTTTTATATTACAATCCCCAGGGTGGCACGGACAGACTTCACCAGGCTATCCATTTCTTGTATGGCAAAACAAGAACCTCCCTCATCCGCAGATGAGGAGCCTGAATGGGATGAATGAACGAGACCATCCTCCTGGGAATCAACATTCGACGGACAGGGAGATTGATGGAGAAGGGACGGCACACAGTGCTGCTGAATCTGGGAAAGGTAAGTCCTGATCTCGTCCCATATCAAGGTCTTAAGGTCTGCCGTAGGTATAGGGGCTTCTTCGTCAAGAGTGAGCGATACAGGAGTGGCACAACCGCTTGTCATAGTTGTCAGACAGGGGCAATTCACACAAGGCACAACACTTATGTTTCCGATTTTCTGATCTCTTTTTAGGCTGGCCAGAAGGACAATGAGAGACAGAAAGACAGAGAGAAAGAGTGGTGGATTAGCATAGTGGATGAACATGCACAATTAATGCTGACAAACAGGTACCGGTTGATAAGGTGGAGACCCAACTTTGGACTTGGAGCCTTAGAACTTTCAGTGGAGCGCTCCTTACAGGCACTGGCAGACTTGGACGCCTGTTTGCTGCTGCTGTTGCTCCTACTGACTGGCTGGCTGACACCCTCCGGGTGCCCCTCCGCACCTCTAGGGGAAAGACATGCCGGGCACATCCTCGTGGCCCCAGCCGCCGGTTTTGAATAGCATTCTCCCTGCTGTCAGACGTGCCCTCCTCCGGGCCACCGGTAGTGACGTGCACTTCCGGTTCAAAGGGCGCATGCGCACCGGGAATCCCGGAAGCCGGCTGGCGTGCGACGCAGAGCATCACATCTCCTCGCCCAGCCCGCCTTGCATCGCTGGACAAGCACTGGGGACGGCCCCAGGCAACGCCCGCATGACCCTGAGCAGCACCACCTGAACCCTGGGTCGTGCCGATAGAACCAGCCGACGAGGGAGGCTGCAGGACCAGGGCTCCCCCGACACCACCTCCAAGACCCAGATTCCACAGACCTCACTCGGCCACGCATGGAAGCCTCAGGCCCTAGGTAAGAATATCATCTGTAGTTTCCTCTCACAAAGACAGGAGACCAACCGAGGAGGCGAGGGGGACCGCCCCTTTTTATCTGTAGGTTTCCTGTCCTTGGGGGGACGGATCCCCTCTTTCGGTGAGTGCTGCCATGGCAATAGGAAAAAAACGCTGTTTGCAGCTTTTTTTTTTTTTTTTACGGCCGCATGTGCAGTTTCTGGCGTAACCGCACTTGCTGCACCGGACCGCAAGCCCCATAGACAATGTATGGGGCTTGCCGGATATGTGCTGCACGTGCGGCCGTTAGGCGGCAGATGTGGTAAATCTGCCGGATCTGCCAGACATCAGCGAAAAACGCTGATGTGAAAGGGGCCTTACAGTGATCAGTAATCCAGTGGCCATGCATCCCATTCCTGTTTTCTTTAGCAGGTTTTCAGGATCCGCACCACTGTCCAGTAAACGCAATGGCCCGCAAGTTAATCATCGGACCTGCCACCCTAACAGTGAGCAGAAATCCAGCGGCCGTGCCGTAGGGCCATATCTAGGATGGGGGGGGGGGGCTATATCCCATGATGAGGGACCATATACCAGGATGAGGGGGCTATGAGGGACATATACCAGATAGGATTTCACAGCACCAGATTATTACCAGACTTGTGCAGCGCTTTTTCAACACCGTCAGTGTCCATGTAAACAATCCAAAAAAGGAAAAAGCAGCACCAAATAGATATCAAGTGAACCTTTATTGCCAATGGCATGGCGATGTTTCGGACCGGAGGTCCTTTCTCAAGCTTGAGAAAGGACCTCCAGTCCGAAGGGTGTGTGTGTGTGTGTGTGTGTGTGTGTGTGTGTGTGTGTGTGTGTGTGTGTTTATTTATAATATATTTATTAATTTATAAGCGTATGATTCATAGCACTTTACATACATAGTAATGCTGTCTCTCTTGAGCTCACAATCTAAACATCTATCAGTATGTCTTTACATGTGGGAGGAAACCAGAGTGCCCAAAGAAACCCAGGCTAACACAGGGAGAACATACAAACTCCTGCAGATGTTGTCCTACCAGTCCTGGTGGAAATTGAACCAGGACCTCAAGACCCCAGTGTTTGCAAAGGCTACAGTGCTAACACTTGAGCCAACCGTGCTGCCCATATTAAAATATATATAATATATATATTATATATATATATATATATATATATATATATATATATATATATATATATATATATATATATATATATATATATATATATATATATATATATATATATATATTATATATACACAATATACACACACATAACAACTACAATATCACACACACACATATCAACACACACATATCAACATAATAGTATCTATATGCCTATCTATATCGGCACACATGTATTTCTGAAGTCCCTCTCTATTTCCACAAATTAGTTGAATGAACGCCATTACCTGTAAGATCAGGATGAAGTAGTCCGCCATCTTGTTGCGTTGGTACAAGTAGTGCTCTGATGCCTTCTTCTCATCCTCGTTGAAATGCAATTCTTGTACCACATCCGGATACTTCAGGAGCCGCAGAAGTGTCTTCTCCGACACTAAAGAAGGTGCAAACAAGGCCACCTCTATAAAGAACAAAAGGGGTTACTGCCATGGGAGAACAAAGGAGTTTTTCCTCAAACAGTTAATTTTAAAGTGAACCTGTCAGGTGGAAAAAGATTAATCTGCAGATATGGGGTTTATCTGAGGGTTAATGGCATTCTGAATTTACCCAATGCCTGCACTGAGATCTCTGCTGCTGGGAGGAAATTAAAGAGGTGGTTCATTACAGTGAATAGTGGCCACATTGATTTTACAGCTGTAAATTAAAGAATTTAACATTTATTTAATAATAATGTAGAGCAAGTACGGTAATTATAATAAACTTTCAAATATACTTCATAAAAATAAATTCTGGTTGAAAACCATTGATATACCTTCCACAAGGTGTCCCCACAGCACTGTGTGTGAAGCAGACATACAGTGTTGGCCAAAAGTATTGACACCCCTGCAATTCTGTCAGATAATCCTCAGTTTCTTCCTGAAAATGATTGCAATCACAAATTCT
Source organism: Allobates femoralis (assembly GCA_033576535.1). NCBI lineage: Eukaryota > Metazoa > Chordata > Amphibia > Anura > Aromobatidae > Allobates > Allobates femoralis. Next base: position 65,568,902 of record JARQOC010000004.1, read on the forward strand.
TTGGTATTATTATCTTCATTTAATTTGTCTTCAATGAAAAAACACAAAAAGAATGAACAGCAAAACATTGATCATTTCACACAAAACTCCAAAAATGGGCCAGACAAAAGTATTGGCACCCTCAGCCTAATACTTGGTTGCACAACCTTTAGCCAAAATAACTGCATCAACCGCTTCCGGTAACCATCAATGAGTTTCTTACAATGCTCTGCTGGAATTTTAGACCATTCTTCTTAGGCAAACTGCTCCAGGTCCCTGATATGTGAAGGGTGCCTTCTCCAAACTGCCATTTTTAGATCTCTCCACAGGTGTTCTACGGGATTCAGGTCTGGACTCATTGCTGCCACCTTAGAAGTCTCCAGTGCTTTCTCTCAAACCATTTTCTAGTGCTTTTTGAAGTGTGTTTTGGGTCATTGTCCTGCTGGAAGACCCATGACCTCTGAGGGAGACCCAGCTTTCTCACACTGGGCCTTACATTATCCTGCAAAATTTGTTGGTAGTCTTCAGACTTCATAATGCCATGCACACGGTCAAGCAGTCAGTGCCAGAGGCAGCAAAGCAACCCCAAAACATCAGGGAACCTCCGCCATGTTTGACTGTAGGGACCGTGTTCTTTTCTTTGAATGCCTCTTTTTTTCTCCTGTAAATCTATGTTGATGCCTTTGCCCAAAAAGAGAGAACATTCTTCCAAAACGTTTTAGGCTTTCTCAGGTAAGTTTTGGCAAACTCCAGCCTGGCTTTTTTATGTCTCGGGGTAAGAAGTGGGGTCTTCCTGGGTCTCCTACCATACAGTCCCTTTTCATTCAGACGCTGACAGATAGTACGGGTTGACACTGTTGTACCCTCGGACTGCAGGGCAGCTTGAACTTGTTTGGATGTTAGTCGAGGTTCTTTATCCACCATCCGCACAATCTTGCGTTGAAATCTCTCGTCAATTTTTCTTTTCCGTCCACATCTAGGGAGGTTAGCCACAGTGCCATGGGCTTTAAGCTTCTTGATGACAATGCGCACGGTAGACACAGGAACATTCAGGTCTTTGGAGATGGACTTGTAGCCTTGAGATTGCTCATGCTTCCTCACAATTTGGTTTCTCAAGTCCTCTGACAGTTCTTTGGTCTTCTTTATTTTCTCCATGCTCAATGTGGTACACACAAGGACACTGGACAGAGGTTGAGTCAACTTTAATCCATGTCAACGGGCTGCAAGTGTGATTTAGTTATTGCTAACACCTGTTAGGTGCCACAGGTAAGTTACAGGTGATGTTAATTACACAAATTAGAGAAGCATCACATGATTTTTCTAAGGGTGCCAATACTTTTGTCCACCCCCTTTTTTATGCTTGGTGTGGAATTATATCCAATTTGGCTGTAGGACAATTTTTTTTGTGTTTCTTTCATTGAAGACAAATTAAATGAAGATAATACCAAAGAATTTGTGATTGCAATAATTTTCAGGAAGAAACTGAGTATTATCTGACAGAATGGCAGGGGTGTCAATACTTTTGGCCAACACTGTATGTTCATTTGCACGCAGATCCGTATTAACCCCTCATTACCCAGTGTGCCACCTGGCACCAGGGCTGCTGGAAGAGCCTGGTAAGGTGCATAAAAATGGCGCTTCTTATAAATGTGCCATTTTTCAGAGGCAGGCTGCTATTCTTTAGCATTTACAGAGTGTGAGCTCCTGTGATTGGCTGTTTGTCTGACAGTGCAGTGAATATGCAATTAGCTTAATAAGCAGCCCTGGAAGTAGCAGTGGCATGCTGTTAAGCTTACTTTGCCTATTCTATTTGCTCTTTTCTCACTTTATACAGCATGAGAAAGACCATGTTAAAAACGCACTGCACACTGACCACACTTGCACCACAGTCACACCACACTCAATGCTCTCGCACGACTATACGGAAAGCACTCGCATGACTGTCGTGTATCAAAAACGCTCCTATGTTCTTGCATGCTAGTGTGCCTTCACCCTTAATCAAGACATCTTGGAATAATAATTTCCTCCATTGAATGTGTTTTATAAAAAAAATGTTCCTGTGCTGAGATAATCTTATATATGTGTTCCTGCTATGTACTGTGTAATGGATGTGTCTGACTGTACAGGGACATGGTCTGATCATACCACATCTCCTGGGCTGAGATATACAAGATTATGTGTCTCTGCTATGTACTGTGTAATTGATGTAGGGCTGTTGATCATACCACATCTCCTGGGCCGGGGAGGTCACAATAGAGTATACAGACATTACAGTACAGAATCAGATGATTCTTTGAAGTTAAACATTTCCTTGTTTTTTTTAAAAAAAGATTATTAGCGATCCGGTGCTGTAATATCTGTACACTCTTTCCTTCCTCCTGGCCCAGGAGATGTGGTATGACCAGACCATGTACCTCTACAGTCAGACACATCCACTACACAGTACATAGCAGGGACACATATACAGTTGTGCTCAATACAAATGGCTTTGAATGGCTAATAAAGGTAACATCCTCACCTGTGACCTGTTTGATTGTAATCAGTGTGTACATAAAAGCTGAGAGTTTCTGGGATCCACACAGACTCTTGCATATTTATTCCAGCCACTGCCTTTTCTGGATTGTGAGTTATGGGAAAAGCAAAAGAATTGTCAACGGATCTATGGGAAAAGATATGTAAACTGTATAAAACAGGAAAGGGATACAAAAGGATATCCAAGGAGTTGATAATGCCAGTCAGCAGTGTTCAAACTGTGATTAAGAATCAGGGGCTCTGTAAAAACCAAACCACGATCAGGTAACCAACAAAAATTTCGCCCGCAACTTCCAGGGAAATTGTTCAAAATGCAAAGATAAACCCACAAACAACATCAGCTGAAATACAGGACTCACTGAAAACTAGTGGTGTGGCTGTTTCAAGATGCCCAATAAGGAGGCAATTAAAGAAAAATGGGCTGCATGGTTCGAGTCGCCAGAAGAAAGACCCTTATTGCGCAAATGCCACAAAGTATCTCACCTACAATACGCCAAACAGCACAGAGACAAGCCTCCAAACTTCTGGACAAGGTAATTTGGAGTGAGTGAGACCAAAATCAAACTTATTGGTCACAATCATACACGTTACATTTGGAGAGATGTCACCAAGGCCTATGATGAAAGGAACACCATTCCTACTGTAAAGCACGAGGTGGATCCTGATGATGTGGGGATGTGTAGAGCTACAAAGGGACAGGAAACTTGGTCATAGTTGAAGTAAAGATGAATGCAGCACTTATCAGCAAATACTGGAGGCAAATTTGCACTCATCAGCCAGGAAGCTGTGCATGGGACATTCCAAGACCTAAAAACACAAGGCCAGTCGACCTGTCATTGGCTACAGCAGAACAAAGTAAAGGTTCTGGAGTGGCCATCTCAGTCTCCTGACCTCAATATCATTGAGTCACTCTTGGGAGAACTCAAGCGCGCACTTCATGCAAGAAAGCCCAGGTATTTACAGGAACTGGAGGCTTTTTGCCATGAAGAATGGGCATCTTTACCATCTGAGAAAATAAAGAGCCTCATCCACAACTACCAGCAAAAGACTTCAAGCGGTCATTGATGTAGAGGGGGCAATACACGGTATTAAGAACTGGGGAATGTGAACTTTTGATCAGGGTCATTTGGATGTTTTTGTTGTCACTAGGATTTAAAAAGAAAACACAGTAGTTTGACAATAAATGTCTTCACAAACCACTAACCATGAGGTGAAGAAAAAGTTTTGTGTTATCATTCATATTCTCTGAAAAAAGGCCAAGAAAGCTAAATACAAGTATCTGCCAGGGGTATGTAAACTTTTGAGCACAACTGTATAAGATCTCAGCTCAGGAACATTTTTTTTTTTTTTTTTTTAAAAACCAATTGCGGAACATCACAAGATCTATTGATTAAAATCACCTTTATTCATGGAAACCCTTTGATGGCGGGTTTACACGTTGCGATATCGGAGTCCAATTTCAATCAAAAGTCACGTGGTTCAATCGTTGGAGCCGATATCGTTCCTGCGTTGTATGGTGTGAACGTCCAATACGATGCAGGAACGATGTCAATGCAATATCGGGGATTGAATGAGCGTGCTATTCAATGCTCAGATATTGAAGGGAGATTGGAGTCCGGATCGTGCTGTGTGACAGCCCCAATTTCGATGCGATGTTCTACGTCACCCATTCACTCCCATGTTAAATGGTCGTTCCTTGGTTGGGGGGTTTAGACATCGCACGGACGTTGGATTCAGAAATCGCAACATCTAAACCTCCGATGCGATGCGGGAGAAACTAGCACGTAATTGCGCGCTCCCGCGCCATTGAATTGCGATATCGCAACGATATTGAGACGTGTAAAGCGGCCATGAGACTTTGGTGCGAATCCTTCAATTAAATAACATATCAAGTATGTTTGATTGTCAGACAACGTGGACAGTCAGTTTAAGTAAAAAATAGATAAGTTATTTACCTGTGGATAGGAATCGGTGGGCAGCGAGGAGCAGCTGGGGGGAGATCTTAACTCTCAGTTCATTATCTGGATCTTTGAAAACGGAAAAATCCTTTTTGTCCTGACGACGACCAACACGTTTCTTACTACGATTGTCGGCTGGTGGGTAGAGACAGAATAATCAATGAGAAGAATTATACAGGAAATATACTAACAAAGAGAACGCAACCTGAATCTTTAAAGGAAACCCGTTACCAGTAATAAAATCGCACATTATAAATAAAGAGATCTCAGACCAGAGGGGGCTGGTAATTATGATAAATTATTAGCCATTTGTAAATTTATTATAGATACACATTCCCTTTAAGTTTGTGGGTGTAATATGAAAACAAATTGCTAAAAAGTTCATGAGGCATGAATACTTGAAGGCAAAGTCATGACCAGTAATAAAGTAGAGTACAGGGGGGGTGGGGTGTTTGTTTTGTTTTTTAATCCCATACATTTACAAATACTTTTACACTAGGGAGAAGTAAAGAAGTTTAGTAATAAATATGGTGGTGATAGATAGGATTAGAAATATAGATTTCATCTGTCCTATAAGGGAGGACACTGTTGCCTCAAATTACACATAAGGATTCCTGGCTCTGCAATGCCGACAGGTAATAAATGAAGACGGACGGTAATCAGTGCTGACTGCCCTCATCTAATACCCGAGAAGAGCTCTATGCTTTGTGAATCGTTTGCCTGTTGTGGGTGATTACACGGCTTATTAATCATTGCAGATAGCTGGGTATTTACATAGCGGTTTGTCATTTCATCTTGTGCAATCGTTTTGGCTTTGGATAGACTGAGCAAATAAAAATACACCCGTGTTCATTCTTTATATCGGAGCAATGAAGAGCAACGTGACCTCAGAGCGCACAGACCCAGGGGCTGAACCACTGGCCACACCTCACCATACTTTGCTTTAGCCCCGGACAGTCAGATAACTTCTTGATCTTTTTGCATTATAGCTTTTTCCTTTTTCTTACTTTACATTTTAGCCATACAAGGGATTTATTTTTCGTAGGATGACACCACTTTAATATAGTATGTACTGGAGAGAATGGGGGCTTCATTCCTACAATGTTTATTTTACAATAAAAATGACCGGGCAACATGATTTCCCAGGTCGTTGAATGCATGACACAAGGCGTATGTTTTATATGCATGTACTTTAGTATGAGCTATTCTAGATTGATTTTAGCCATTAGAAACATGAAGTGTTTGTCATCTAGGACCTCTAATTTAGTTCCTCATTAGAGTCCGCTGAGTTATCAAAATGCCGAGGCTTGATTCACAGTCTGAGCAGAGTCTTCCCATAGCCATTACATGTGTATAAGCTAGTACGTCTTCTTCCAGTGCGCCTGCAGCACCTGTGTTCCAGCCTTTGTGTCGCCTGAGCAGAGTTCCTGAGCTTGGCATTGCAGTTCAGGTGCGTAGTAGCTTGTCTACTCTGCATCCTTATTCCAGGGCTGTATGCAGGAGCTAGTCGTTCTCCCTTATTCACAGTGCTGTAGTATGAGCACTTGTGCTTCTATACTTATTCACAGTGATGTCCTGTAGTCACTGCGAGCAGGCTTTGGAGGATTGTCCTGCCTTGTTCACGGCTGTATAACACTGTCTTCATTGCTTTACACAGTGGTTAGAGTCAAACGTCTCTCTACACATTATTCACAGTGGCTGGGAGTCGGAAGCACTGGCCTTCTCTGCCCTTTTCATTGCATTAGTACAGAGATGACATTACACTGATCACCATTGACCACTGTCTGAGCTTACACAGTGGCATTAGTCGCACTGAGTCATTATACACCATATGAGCTCTTATTCACAGTGGCTGTAGTCAGATGCACTGTGCTTCTTCTGCCCTATTACTTATCACAGTGGCTGTAGTCGAAGCACTGTGCTTCTCTGCCCTTATTCACAGTGGCTGAGTCGATTCCGCCTACAACAGCAGCTGTGCTTCTTGTTTCCACTGTAGTCGGAGTCAATGTGTTTGCATCACAGTCTGTGGTGGAGCCTGGCTCTCCCTTATTTCACAGGTAGTCACAGTGTTTTCATTTACATTGTTATCAGGCATGTGCTTCTCTTGCTTATTATGGTATCAAGAGGTCTACTATCTCAGTGTGTGTGGACTGTTTCTTCCCCTTTTCACAGGCTTTGTCGAGAATTGCCCTTCCAATCGAGAAGGTTTCAGTGGCATCAAGCACTGTGTTCCCCTATATGTGTGGAGCATGTTGACATGGCTACAACTTGTTTCGACTATTTTATTATTGTTGATGTATGAAGTTTTGTGTGATGGTCTCACCTCAAGTTTGTGTTATTCTCATTTGGCTGTTGTCTGTGAAATTGCCCAAGTGTGACATTTTATGTGCATGTATGACAACTTATGTTCAGTATTTTTGTTTTTGCGTATGTATGTACCCAAATCTCTTGAGGTTAATTTTATTTTGATCGATCAAAAGTTGAAGTGCAGACAAATACATTCAGATTAAAAGTCCTTTTTTATTTATATTTTTTTAAATTTTTACCTGCTTTTCACTTTTTTTAGTCTCTAAAGACCTGAACCTTCTACAGTCCCTGACAGAAGTTATGTGCTTATCCATGTTATGTAAATAAAAGCTTATAACCGGATTTTAAATTCGTACATTGGTTGTATAAATTACCGTATATACTCGTGTATAAGCCGACCAGTGTATAAGCCGACCCCCCTACTTTTGCCCCCAACACCTGGGAAAACCTATTGACTCGTGTATAAGCTGGGGTGGACCCAGCACAGGTATACAGCAGCAGCCCCAGTGGTAGTATACAGCAGCAGCCCCAGAGGTAGTATACAGCAGCGCCCCAGAGGTAGTATACAGCAGCAGCCCCAGAGGTAGTATACAGCAGCGAGCCCCAGAGGTAGTATACAGCAGCAGCCCCAGGGTAGTATACAGCAGCGCCCCAGAGGTAGTATACAGCAGCAGCCCCAGAGGTAGTATACAGCAGCAGCCCCAGAGGTAGTATACAGCAGCAGCCCCAGAGGTAGTATACAGCAGCAGCCCCAGAGGTAGTATACAGCAGCAGCCCCAGGGTAGTATACAGCAGCAGCCCCAGTGGTAGTATACAGCAGCCGCCCCAGTGGTAGTATACAGCAGCCGCCCCAGTGGTAGTATACAGCAGCCGCCCCAGTGGTAGTATACAGCAGCCGCCCCAGTGGTAGTACACAGCAGCCGCCCCAGTGGTAGTACACAGCAGCCGCCCCAGTGGTAGTACACAGCAGCCGCCCCAGTGGTAGTACACAGCAGCCGCCCCAGTGGTAGTACACAGCAGCCGCCCCAGTGGTAGTACACAGCAGCCGCCCCAGTGGTAGTACACAGCAGCCGCCCCAGTGGTAGTACACAGCCCCAGTGTAGTACACAGCACCCGCCCCAGTGGTAGTACACAGCAGCCGCCCCAGTGGTAGTACACAGCAGCCGCCCCAGTGGTAGTACACAGCAGCCGCCCCAGTGGTAGTACACAGCAGCCGCCCCAGTGGTAGTACACAGCAGCCGCCCCAGTGGTAGTACACAGCAGCCGCCCCAGTGGTAGTACACAGCAGCCGCCCCAGTGGTAGTACACAGCAGCCGCCCCAGTGGTAGTACACAGCAGCCGCCCCAGTGGTAGTACACAGCAGCCGCCCCAGTGGTAGTATACAGCAGCCGCCCCAGTGGTAGTATACAACAGCGGCCCCCAGGGGGGATTACAGCGGCCCCCAGGGGGGATTACAGCGGCCCCCAGGGGGGATTACAGCGGCCCCCAGGGGGGATTACAGCGGCCCCCAGGGGGGATTACAGCGGCCCCCAAATGCTGGCACTCGCCCCCCTTGTAAGGCCCCCCCCCCCTTCCCGCTGCTTATCTTACCATCCCGGTCTTCTGCACAGCACCGCTCCTCGGTGCTCCGTTCTCCATGCTCCGTCCTCGCTGCATCTGGGATCCCCGGCCGTCGCACGATGACGTCATATGCCTGCGACGGCCGGGGATCCCGGATGTAGCCGGACGGGAGCATGAAGAACGGAGCACCGAGGAGCGGCGCTGTGCAGAAGACTGGGATGGTAAGATAAGCAGCAGGGGGGGGGGGGGGCGAGTGCCAGCATTTGGGGGCATATATGCACTGCTTCCCCTTGCCGCTGATTGACAGGGGGAAGCAGTGCATGTATAATGAGCGGCCCCACGTGACGGGGCCGCTCATACAACAGCCTCCCCCCGCCTCCACAGCCCCCCACCACCGTATTGACCCGTGTATAAGCCGAGGAGGAGACTTTTCAGCCCAAATTTTGGGCTGAAAAACTCGGCTTATACACGAGTATATATGGTACTCTTTTGAAAGCTAAAAGCCTACAAAATGTGCTTTAGGTTAAGAAAATAAATTGCCATCAATACTGAAATATTGATCATTTAATGAACACAAAATGGTCAGATTTTGGCAAGACAAAAGTTTAGTCGCCTGGTCATATAATGCACCCAATCCTAGTTTACATCCTCACCTGTTCTCCGTAAATGATCGGTTCATTAGTAGGTGTGTATAAAAAGAAACCCAGCACCCCAGACCTTCACTTGAACTGCAACTTAAGCTCTGACAACATGCCAAAAATCCACCCTGCAACCAAAGCCTCGATTATCAAGAGGCTGAAGACCAGATCCACTGCAGAGGTGGCTGGCACCTTTAATGTGTCTCAGCGTCAAGTACAAAGAATTAAAAAAAGATTTGAAGAGACTAGAGATGTGTTTGACAAGCCCAGGTCCGGCAGACACTGCAAGACAACTGCTCAGGAGGAATGTTTGTTGGTTAGAAAATCCAAAGAAAGCCCCTCTTCCACTACAGCAGAGCTCCAACAGGCCTGGTCACCTCAAGTCCCTGTGTCAACTAGAACAGTTTGTAGGATTCTGTCTCGAAATGGCGTCCATTGTTGAATCAGTGCCCAGAAGCCAGCACTAAAAAAAATGCAAATAAAATGATGTGTGGCATTTGCAAAGTCCCACAGCCTGCTAAACAGATGGACCCTGGAAAAGTGGCAGAAGGTGGATTTCTCTGATGAATCTTCAGTAGAATTACACCACAGCAGCCGCAAATACTGCAGGAGACCTTCTGGAGCCAATATGGATCCAAAATACACCCAGAAAACCGTTAAATTTGGTGGTGGAAAGATCATGGTCTGGGGTTACATTCAGTATGTGGGTGTGCGAAGCATTTGCAGGGTGGAAGGCAATATCAATAGCCTAAAATATCAAGAAGTATAAACTACCTCTTATATTTCAAATCATAAAAGGGGTCAAATTCAGCAGCAGGATGGTGCTCCATCTCATACATTCATCTCTACAACAAAGTTCCTCCAGGCAAAAAAAAAAAATCAAGGTGCTCAAGGACTGGCCAGCCCAGTCACAGACATGAACATCATGAGCATGTTTGGGGTAGGATGAAAGAGGAAGGTTGGAAGACAAAACCCAAGAATCTATATCAGGGGTGGGCAACTCCAGGCTTTGAGGGCCGCGCACAGTCCAGGTTTTCAAGATTTCCTTAGAATGTGATAGTGGGCAATGTAAAATTATTTAAATTACCAGCTGTCAAATTCTAAGGAAATCTTGAAATCCTGGACTGTGCGAGGCCCTCAAAGCCTGGGTTGCCCACCCCTGATATAGATGAACTCTGGGAGGCATGTAAGACTGCATTCTTTGCTATTCCTGATGACTTCTTTAATAAATTGCATGAACATTGTTGAACCACATGGATGCAGTCCTTCAAGCTCATGGAAGTCACACAAAATAATAAATATGACTCTAATAGCACTACACACTTAATTCACCAATGTTGTGCAACATATATTTGTATTTTAAGTAATTTTTTGTTTGAATATCACATTACTTTCTGTGGGTGACAAGACTTATCTTGCCAAAATCTGACCATTCTGTGTTCATTAAATGATCAATATTTCAGCATTGATGGCAAGTTATTTTCTTAACCTAAACCACATTTCGGAGGGTTTCAGCTTTCAGAAGAGTAATTTATACAATAAATGGATGAAATTTAAATCAGGTTATAAGCTTTTATTTACAGAACATGGACAAAACGTTTGTCAGGGAGTGTATACTACATGGTGTGAATAGCTCTTATTTATTTATAGAGCACCTTTGATTCTATGGAGCTGTACAGTGAGACTGATACAAAAGGGGAGAGAGTATTTCTATCACACTCTCCTATGAAGCCCAAAGATTTGGCAATATGTATGTGGTTAAACAGCAGTGACTGGAGCCAGCTCTGATCACTGATGTTGGGAGGCAGATGCTGGCTGTATAACACAGCTGGCACCTGCAGAAATGAGCTGTATGATCTGGGCTCAGCTACTGACCATCAACAGACTTAGGAAAAGCTAATACATTTTCTGTTGGGAAGGAGTTAATGGATAATGTGACAAGTAGTCTGCAAATCACTTTCATTTATAAATAATGCTGTCTAGGGCCAGCGTCCGTGCCGAGGCCCTCAAACATCTAGGAGAGCCCACTCGCCATCAGGACAGGCAGCCCTGATAGCGAGGGGCCCAGCTGGGACTGGCAGCCCTGAAAGGGAGGGATCCATCACAGGACACTCAGCCAGCAGCGCTCCCAGTGCACATGGCTAATTTGCATGCAATGCAGATTAGCCATGTGCTGGCTCCAGGGAGCAGTGGAGCTTCCTCCTTTGCCTACTGCAGCAGTGGTGAGTCATCATCCTGTGACCTCATCACACTGCTGCAGGAAGGAGGAAGCTCCACAACCCCAGGAGCCTACTGCTGTAAGGAAAGGGACAGCACCTGAGGAGGACACAGCCCATATATAATACTATGGAGGCTGTGCTGGAGTATATATAACATTTGAGGCTGCTGCTGGGCTGCCAAATCTTTCAAATAATATATATACAGCCCAATTTGGTAGTCTCCATACTATACTAACAGTCCAGCAGTCTTCATATTATATCTACAGCCCTGCACAGCCTCTATATTATATATACAGACCACCCCGGAGCCTCTATATTATACATACACAGCCCGCAGCTTCTATATTATATTCATGAATCGTGGTATGTGTTAAAGGGGCCAACTGACACTCTTCCACCGGGGCCCACAAAAACTAGGAGAAAGCCCTGAGGCTGCTCCACCCCCTGCTTGTAGCAGAGATCAAGAGGAGGATGATAAGTGAGGGCGGCTGATTTTCTCTGTTCTCGCTCCCCTGTATATATGACTGCATACTATCATGCTCCCCTGTCTATATGACTGCATACAGTCATAAGAGAGGCAAAGTATGGTTCAGGCAAGTTACTGGACAATTGCAGGAGCAATGCATGAGAGAAAGGAAGTACCAGTGCTTAGAGTGCTGGCAGAATTTTGCTGAAGAACATCTTACTCAGAAAGAGCAATGCAGTCTTACAGTGCATGAGAATTGGGGCCGTAACTGCACATGTTGCACTGGTATATGAACTTATAGCAACTTCACCTTGTTGTGAGGATGATGGCTGTAAAACCATTCATTCCAACCATTTGTGTAAGGTCTGGGTCACACGCCGTATATTGTATTTTGTATATTTGTATATATTATACAATCCGATTGATTAGAGTTTGAGCCGAGTGTCATTAGCATAATCAGAGTGTAATTTACTATAATCCGATTCTCTCGTGTGAATGAGATCACAGGTGGAGAAGACGGAGAAATCAACTTTCCATTGCCTGTCTCTGCGTATATCGGACTGCACTCAGGTGACATTAATAAATAATATAATATTAATATTTATTAATTTCTTTAGCGCTATTAATTCCATAGCGCTTTACATACAATTGCAACATTGTCCCCATTGGGGCTCACAATCTCACATCCTATCAGTATGTCCTTGAAATATGGGAGGAAACCGGAGTGCCCGGAGGAAACCCACACAAATAAAGGGAGAACATACAAACTCCTTGCAGATGTTGTCCTTAGTGGAAATTGAACCCAGGACCCCAGTGCTGCAGCCTGCAGTGCTAACCACTGAGCCATCATGCCTTTCGACTGCAGATCCTTAGGATTGGTCAACGTCGTCCGATTGGCCGGAGTCCAACACCTGACACCTTCTCTGATCAGCTGTTCTTGGTTCTTCAGAAATGATCAGTTCCCGAGCTTCAGAGTCTTCTGATTCAAATCAATAGGGGCTGCATGTGCAGTAACCAGATGTGCCACGATCAGAAGACAGGGCAACTCCAGAACGGAGCACTACCGGCCACCTGTTGCCACCAGCACTAAGGACAGCTGATCGGCAGGGGTGCCAGGTGTCAGAGCCCGGCCGATCGGACATTGATGACCTCTCTTCAAGATAGGCCATCAATATCTAAGAAGAGGACAACCTGAAATGTACCATGGGTATTCTTTTTCCCTTTTAGATACGCCGATGGCCTTTGCCCTTTCCCCATTGAGGCAGGCTTGCTTAGCCAAGTCATCTAGGCATGCAGAGTCAAAAGTCAGCTGTATCAGCCATTAATGTACATTGCCAGCATTACCCTAATGCCCAGCCTGGCATTATCTCCACTGGTAGCGATAGCCCACATCTTGTAAGCATTACAGAAAACAGTGTTCCCGCATCTTGCCCGTCTGATATATTTGCTTGCTGTATCGTGCTTTTCCCTCCATCTATAGAGATACTTTGTCCCATATATGTTGGAAGTGAGTGCAGCAAGTAAATAGAACATTACTAGTAAAAGTGCCTGATGGGAGTGAGATTACCGCTAGACAGAGATAAGATAATGCTCTTTGCCCAATTGTAACTGCACAGATTTTCATTGTGAGGAGCCGCTCATAGACTACGGGGACATTCATTTGACGTTTGCTTTTGGTAAATTTATAAGGAATGTCCCCACAAAAGAAAAAAAGATGAATAATTAAACCTGTGACCTATGAACAGAATATGTGATAAATCTTTAATAGGTCTGTAAAAACATTATAAATTTTGATGCCGTCATGTACATAAAATGCAGGATTGTAAGGAAGCCGTCCGGGAGGGCGCCACAGGGGGTGGGGGGTGGTATAGGGTTCACATACGGCAAAAAAACAAAACAACTTACTATAAAGGTCAGATTCATCCAGGATCTCAGATTTGATGATTTCTTCTATGACATCTTCCAGGGTCACCAGCCCCATCACTTCATAGAAGGGGTCTCCTTCTCCATCGTTGTTCACCTTCTGCACAATGGCCAAGTGCGACTTTCCTTTAGAGAATGGAAAGGAGATCATAATGAGATGTTCAACAAACAAGCTGGTACAATGCTAAAATACCACACACCACACAAGCTTTACAGGAGACCACCATTCAAGCCTAACACAAGACTGCCAGTCACACACCACCCAAGCCTTACATGAGCCCGCCACTCACACACCACCCAAGTCATACACAAGACTGCCGCTCACACACCACCCAAGCCTTACACGAGCCCGCCACTCACACCACACAAGCCACACACGAGCCCGCCACTCACACCACACAAGCCTTACAGGAGACCACCGTTCAAGCCTTACACAAGACTGCCACTCACACACCACCCAAGCATACATGAGCCCGCCACTCACACACCACCCAAGCCATACACACCACGCAAGCCTTACACGAGCCCACCACTCACACACCACCCAAGCCTTACACGAGCCCGCCACTCACACACCACCCAAGCCTTACACGAGCCCACCACTCACACACCACCCAAGCCTTACACGAGCCCGCCACTCACACACCACCCAAGCCTTACACGAGCCCGCCACTCACACACCACCCAAGCCTTACACAAGCCCGCCACTCACACACCACCCAAGTCTTACACGAGCCCACCGCTCACACACCAGCCAAGTCTTACAAAAGCCCACCGCTCACACACCAGCCAAGTCTTACAAAAGCCCACCACACTCACACCACCCAAGCCTTACACGATCCCGCTGCTTACACACCACCCAAGCCTTACACGAGATTGCCACCCCCATACACCAGACCACCCAAGCTTTACATGAGACAACCGCTCACGCACCCCACAAACCACCACATACAAAGAACAGAAAATCCTGCCATAAACATCTCGCAATATCCAGATTTTCCCATAGATAATTACAATTGTGCAATGTTCCCAGCTACAACACAATGGGAGCAGTGTACATGGCATATAAACTCTGTGCCAGGCAGGTAATTGCATCATGGCGGGTAATAACAGGGTACAGACAGCTCTGCAGTGCCCATCATTGAGAAGACATGACTTTTGGACTGAGGACGAGGAGGGAGGCGCCTCTGTGTGCACAAGGTCAATCTTCTGCCTCAGACTAAACACTAATGTGATTTATTATTACTGCACCCATCTGGAGGAGATGACAGAAACCTGTTACTTCTTGCAAGTCTTCTGCGACCTTTGTTGCTGACATATGTTTGGATGAGGTACACTGGCACCAGAATAAAGGGGCATTTATACTGAGAGATTATTGTGAACGGCACGCTTGTTACCCAATAATCCCGCACTATAAACAGGGCACAGAGAAGAGGACAGATCCAGATCTATCGAAATAAACACAATCTATTTGCTGGTTTAGTTCCTCCTTAAATCATATTGACTTAGAGAATCCTATTGCCAGGATACATTTTATTGCATATCAAACACACAAAAATATAATAATAATAAATAAAATGTGTATATATATATATATATATATATATATATATATATATACACACACACCGTATATACTCGTGTATAAGCCGACCCGTGTAGAAGCCGACCCCCCTACTTTTGCCCCCAAAACCTGGGAAAATCTATTGACTCGCGTATAAGCCGAGGGTGGACCCCAGCACAGGTATACAGCCCCCAGCAGTGGTATACAGGCCCCAGCAGTATGATATACAGCAGCCCCCAGTGTTATATACAGCAGCCCCAGTGGTATTGCAGCCCCTATATACAGCAGCCCCAGTGGTATTGCAGCCCCAGTGGTGTATACAGCAGCCCCTATATACAGCAGCCCCAGTGGTATTGCAGCCCCTATATACAGCAGCCCCAGTGGTATTGCAGCCTCAGTGGTATTGCAGCCCCTATATACAGCAGCCCCAGTGGTATTGCAGCCCCAGTGGTGTATACAGCAGCCCCTATATACAGCAGCCCCAGTGGTATTGCAGCCCAAGTGGTATTGCAGCCCCTATATACAGCAGCCCCAGTGCGGTATACAGCAGCCCCAGAGGGGTATACAGCAGCCCCAGAGGGGTATATAGCAGCCCCAGAGGGGTATACAGCAGCCCCAGAGCTGTATACAGCAGCCCCAGAGGGGTATACAGCAGCCCCAGAGGGGTATACAGCAGCCCCAGAGGGGTATACAGCAGCCCCAGAGGGGTATACAGCAGCCCCAGAGGGGTATACAGCAGTCCCAGAGGGGTATACAGCAGCCCCAGAGGAGTATACAGCAGCCCCAGAGGGGTATTTAGCAGCCCCCGCTGTATACAGCAGCCCCCGCTGTATACAGCGGTACCCGGCTGTATACAGCCCTCCCCCCTGGTATACCGGGCCCCCCCTGTGGCAACCTGTAAAGGAAGCGATGATTATACTTATCGGGTCGCTGTCGCCGACGCCGCCGACGCCGCTCTGTCACCGTCCGTCACCGCGCTCCTTCCCGTCTTCATGCTTCCTTCACGGGCGCACAGAAAATGACGTCATTTCCTGTGCGACGGTGAAGGAAGCATGAAGACCAGGAGGAGCGCGGTGACGGACGGTGACAGAGCGGCGGCGGCGGCGACAGCGACCCGATAAGTATAATCATCGCTTCCTTTACAGGTTGCCACAGGGGGGGCCCGGTATACCACAGGGGGGGGGCTGTATACAGCCGGGTATATTTTTTTTTTTTTTATGATTACCGTATATACTCGTGTATAAGCCGAGGGGGGACTTTTCAGCACATTTTTTGTGCTGAAAAACTCGGCTTATACACGAGTATATACGGTATATATACATACAGTGCCTACAAGTAGTATTCAACCCCCTGCAGATTTAGCTGGTTGACACATGCGGAATTAACTTGGCATTGTGACATTTGGACTGTAGATCAGCCTGGAAGTGGGAAATGCACTGCAGCCAAAAAGATTTTTTTATTTATTTATTTATTTTTTTTAAAGCGTTAAAAGTTAATTCAGAGGGTCATTTATTATTCAACCCCTCAAACCACCAGCATTCTGTTTGGTCCCCCTAAAGTATTAAGAAGTAGTTCAGGCACAAAGAACAATGAGCTTCACATGTGTGGATTAATTATCTCTTTTCTGACTATTTAAGACCCTCCCCAAACTTGTGAACAGCACTCATACATGGTCAACATGGGAAAGACAAAGGAGCATTCCAAGGCCATCAGAGACAAGATCGTGGAGGGTCACAAGGCTGGCAAGGGGTACAAAACCCTTTCTAAGGAGTTGGGCCTACCTGTCTACAATGTTGGGAGCATCATCCGGAAGTGGAAGGCTTAGGGAACTACTGTTAGCCTTCCACGGCCTGGACAGCCTTTGAAAGTTTCCTCCCGTGCCGAGGCCAGGCTTGTCCGAAGAGTCAAGGCTAACCCAAGGACAACAAGGAAGGAGCTCTGGGAAGATCTCATGGCAGTGGGGACATTGGTTTCAGTCAATACCATAAGTAACGTACTCTACCGCAATGGTCTCCGTTCCAGACGAGCCCGTAAGTTTCCTTTACTTTCAAAGCGTCATGTCAAGGCTCGTCTACAGTTTGCTCATGATCACTTGGAGGACTTGGAGACAGACTGGTTCAAGGTTCTATGGTCTGATGAGACCAAGATCGAGATCTTTGGTGCCAACCACACACGTGACGTTTGGAGACTGGATGGCACTGCATACGATCCCAAGAATACCATCCCTACAGTCAAGCATGGTGGTGGCAGCATCATGCTGTGGGGCTGTTTCTCAGCCAAGGGGCCTGGCCATCTGGTCCACATCCATGGGAAAATGGATAGCACGGCCTACCTGGAGATTTTGGCCAAGAACCTCCGCTCCTCCATCAAGGATCTTAAGATGGGTCGTAATTTCATCTTCCAACAAGACAACGACCCAAAGCACACAGCCAAGAAAACCAAGGCCTGGTTCAAGAGGGAACAAATCAAGGTGATGGAGTGGCCTAGTCAGTCTCCTGACCTTAACCCAATTGAAAACTTGTGGAAGGAGCTCAAGATTAAAGTCCACATGAGACACCCAAAGAACCTAGATAACTTGGAGAAGATCTGCATGGAGGAGTGGGCCAAGATAACTCCAGAGCCCTGTGCCGGCCTGATCAGGTCTTATAAAAGACGATTATTAGCTGTAATTGCAAACAAGGGTTATTCCACAAAATATTAAACATAGGGGTTGAATAATAATTGACCCACACTTTTATGTTTAAAATTTATAAAAATTCAACTGAGCAACATAACGTTTTGGTTTGTAAGATTTATGCTTCTGTTAATAAATCCTACTCTCGTTTGCAGTTTGAAGGCTCTAACTTATTGGCATCTTATCAAACCAGCTAAATCTGCAGGGGGTTGAATACTACTTGTAGGCACTGTACATACACACGAGATATATACGAGATATATACATATATTCACACACTTCTATGGCCCCCACCCTGGACCTGCCCCCATCCACCTTCCTTACAGCCCCTGCCCAACATCCCCACAGCCCCTATCCCTACTCCCTTCTTCTGTACACTTGCTTTGGCAAAACTGGTGTGTATTTAGTCCTGGCAATAAAGCTTCTTTGAATCATGAATTACATAATATATATATATATATATACATATATACAAAAGAGAAAAAAAACTGCACAGCACTCACAGACAATGTGAACTGGTGCCAGCAGGGATGCTGGGTCAATATACTAGAAAGAAACCTTGCAGCACTCAGCTACTACCAATGATGTACATATGCTGACAAGCTATATATATATATATATATATATATATATATATATATATATATATATATATATATATATATATATATATATATATATATATATATATATATATATATGAGAAAAAATTTAAAAACTTACGTTTTTTTCAAAAAACTCAAAATTCTTATTATTTTTTTTAAATCTGAAGTTCTGAGTACACACATTGGCCAATGTCTGCTTGCTCGTCGACTGCGACAAAGTGACTTCAGGTCCGACGAGTCCTATCGCTGACACCCAAGTCCTCCTTGTCCACCCTACCCCACTACTAAGTGGGCGGACACCATCTAGACCCTAGATCACCTGTTTGCAACGAGGGTGCACATTGCAGTAATGGAGCCAGCCACTCCACACAATACAAAAGAGAAAAAAAACTGCACAGCACTCACAGACAACAGGTGTGTAATTCTAGAAACACTCAGTATATATATATGTACATATATACACACACACACCATATAGATGTACAATAATATACATGTAAAATTGTGTGTATATATGTGTATATTATATATATATATATATATATATATATATATATATATATATATATATATATATATATATATATATTTTACACACACACACACACACACAAAATATATATATTTTTTTCAATATTTTACGTAATATACATTATTTACACACATTATATATATATATATTTATGATACATACATGTACACACACAGTCATTTTTTACATCATCCCATTTTCCCTCCACCGTCCCACTATACGTCCCGCTGGTGGCGCACACTGTTAAATATCAAACGCTGTTATTCACCTGCGCCAGCATGGGGACATATAGCATGACTGGGGCGATGGTATATATAGGAGGGTGGGGCTGTGTGTGCCAGCAGACATGTGCCAGCACAAGGAGACGTATAGCGAGACCGGGGAGGCAGATCAGGGATGTAATATGCAACACTTCCCTGTCCACATCTCAGTGCTGTTTCAGCACCAAGGAGATGGACAGCGGATGCAGTGAATATTACATGAGGCTAATGAGCAGGAACACGTGACCTCCCGCTGTCTCTGCAGCTCGCTTCAGCCTGTGGACACCACTCCAAAGTGTCGCCCCCACAGTACAAAACAGTAGGTTCAAATTATAAGACGCACCCCCCACTTTCCCCAAAAATGTGGGGGAACAAAAGTGCATTATATAATCTGAAAAACATGGTAATCTATAGCAGATAAACAGCAGTATGCAGCAGCGGTCACTATGCACTGTATGGGGGCTGTGTACATCACATATTCGGCTACCTCCAGGGCAGATATTAGCAGGTCAGTTGGGGTTCAGGAGGTCATAACCCCACTGATCTTATATTGACGACCTATCCAATAGACAGGTCAAAAATTAAGTACCGCACACCCCCTTTATAAGGCATTCCAAACAGGTTACCTTTCTATTGTAAAGTCTGGGCACCTCTTTCACAAGGATGTCTGTGCTACCGATACAGATAAAACAGTGCATACTGCTATTAGAAAGGGAGGAAAAGACCTATGATCTGCAGGTGAGAGATCACACAAGCTCTGGTGAGAGAAAGACCTACTACAGAATTAAGGGGGATGGGTAGATCCCACAGATCACATCAGAGATCTTGCACATCCCTCTGGATTATTTCAGGGGAAAGGAAGTCACACAGACAAGTAGAGCAATCTATGAATGAAGAAGTATGGATGCATGAGGTTATTACAGACAGCAGTATACTGGAGGCAGAGCTCCATTCCAGCATGTATTACTGAGAGAGATGGATCAATAAGCAAATACTCATAGTAGGAGATTTGTCAGTATTTTGCGCACTATTTTTTTCTTTTCAAAGCATCAATAGCCTTTAAATTCATGAAGACATGAATAAACTCTATCTAAATACACATTGCCTTCACGGAACAGACGCTCCTCACCCTTCTTGAATTCCTCCAGCACGGCGTCCAGCTTGGTGTCACTGAATACAAAGTGGACTGGGTGACTGTAGAAACGTGTAATGGTGCTCAGAGGGGTGCAATCGTCAGGATCCACAAAGGCCAAGTCTTTGACGTAGAGGATGTCCACAATGTTGAATCGCTCATTCTCATACACGGGAATACGGGTGTAGCCGCTCTCCATGATGCTGGACATGGTGTTAAAGTCCAAAATGGCATCACTGCGAAGCATAAAGCAGTCCTCCACCTTGGTCATCACATCCTCCACCGTCTTTGTGCGCAGTTCTAGAGCCCCCTGGATGATGTTCATCTCTTCCCGCACCAGACCACTGTAAGGTTCTGTCACCTGAAACCAGAGGGAATAGATTTGGATTAAACCAATATTTCAATCAAAACTATTGGCCACCCCCCCCTGCCCCCACCAAAACTACACTCATCTTGAACCACCTGGTTGATAACTACATTGCCATGTACTTATTACAATACTGTTCGATGTTAAAAAGGTTCTCACCATACATGACTTAAAGG
The DNA here is from genome assembly GCA_033576535.1 of Allobates femoralis. NCBI lineage: Eukaryota > Metazoa > Chordata > Amphibia > Anura > Aromobatidae > Allobates > Allobates femoralis. The sequence continues at coordinate 65,589,794 of JARQOC010000004.1, forward strand.
GATGTGCGGGATTAAAGATGAAATCATTACACAAACACACGCAATAATGATAAAATTACAAATAAAACAATTCACCTGTTAAATGTTCCCAATGCTCCGGGGGTCCCTACCAATATTTATTGTCCCGCTGCGATGTAACCACATACATCCTTGTGACCGCTGCAGACAGTCAGTGGCTTCAGTAGTGACATTTAAACGTACAGCACGAGATCCATGATTGTCTGCAGTTGTCATGTGTACGCAAGTGACCTCAGAAAAGGTTTTATTCCAATATTCCCATTAAGGACAATAGATCTGTTTTATTTCCAAAACCATTAATAAAAGTTAAACACTTTAATAAAGGTGAATTTCCTCCAGATCTTCAGCTTTATGGCAGAGGCCTGAAGGATTGGTTGCAAAATTGACGTGATATTTGGAACAGTTCATAATTCCCTCCACATTTACTAAGGCCCCAAAACATAATGCTGCCTCCACCATGCTTCCCTGTGGGTATGCTGTTCTTTTGGTGATTTGTTGTGTTGGCTTTGTTCAACCCTTTTGATCTCCCTGAGACCATAACATGAGTTCCCACTGTTTTGGCAAAGCATTGATGGGCTTGTATTATTTTTGTTTTTTTTAGTAAGAAAAGGCTTTCTTCTTGCCACCCAACCCCACAGGCCAGAAGAATGAAGAATACGGGAAATTGTTGTCATATGCAGCACTTGCTAGAAATTTCTGCAGCTCCTTTAATGTTGCACTAAGCTTTTTGCAGCCTCCCAACCCAACTTTAGATTGTATTTTCATCAATCTTTGAGGGATTTCCAGTTCTAGGTAATTATACTGGTGCATCTCATTGTATTAAATTATCTTTTTGATGATATTCTTTTTCAATAATTCAATACAAAAAGTCAAGTCAAATCCATATATTATATAGTCATTACAGAGTGATCCATTTCAAGTGTTTATTTCTGGTAAATGTTGATTATGGCTTACAGCCAATGAAAACCCAAAAGGTCATTATTTCTCAAAATTAAGTAGGGAGGATAAAGGGTTGAAAACCGCGCTGCCGTATTCCACGAGACATCAAAGAGTGAATATAATATTGATTTACAGTAATAGACAACACCTTTCAGGGCTTCCTAAAACATGTCAATATAATATTGATTTGTCCTGAGGAAGGGGCCAGGGAGGCCTGAAACGCGTTGACTAATTATTATATTCACCCTTTGATGTCTCGTGGAATATAGCAGCCCTCCCTACTCTATCTCCACCAAGCTGGGGACTGCAGCAGCAGTGGTTGTGACCTATTAGGTAATATTTTATCTCTCAGCCCCTTCATCCTCCCTGCTCTAATTTTCTGAGATAATGGCCTTTGGATTTTCATTGGCTGTAAGCCATAATCATCAACATTAACTGAAATAAACACTTGAAATAGATCACTCTGTTTATAATGACTATATATGTGTTTCACTTTATGTATTGAATTACTGAAATAAATTAACTTTTTGATGATCTTCTAATTCAATGAGATGCAAGTGAATGTCACTATTGTGACAAAGGGCAGATTTCAGCTTAACTCTGTACCAGTGGTATTTGTGATGCTGTACAATATGGACAGAGTAGAGAATGTGAATCCCTCCAACATGTCCTGTCCAGGGCAGACACCATCAGCGCTGCACTCAGGCATGTGCACAATGCTCCGGCGTACTGTGCAGGGCTTAGCCAAGTTTTTTATAGCACGCTTTCTTTGTATCACTTCTGAACAAATCAGTCATCACAACACAAAGGGCAGAGCAAGCCTGTACAAAGAGCAGATAACCCAGGATAGCACGACTGCCATTAACACCTGCCGAGAGAACGTCGCTGAGAGCTAAGAATATCCACAAAACACCCAAGAATAATATAACAAAGAAAAACAGACCCCAGCGCAAGGAAAGGAGGACATGATGGGGAACATAAAAAGTGAGTCCTTTATAAAAAACTGTATAATACGAGAGAAAAGTAGTGAGACGAGGTAAACAACCGGCAAAAGTCCACTTAGCTTTAGTCTCAATTGGCTCCAGTTTGAGCAAAATACCAGTCAAGAGCTGAAATGCAACAAATTTTTCTCATCCTCAGTAACAATTTAGGATTGTGCCCCATCAGAGCAATCCACCCCCCCATGCCCAAAACAACCAGACGCCACGTTTTCAGTGCAGTTTAGAAACTGAAAGCTGAATGTTGGTTGTTATCGGTAGGGTCATTGATGCCACCACTCAAGCAGTTTGTGAAAATTGCTGACATCAGGCGCTGCGGAGAAATTGTTCATAATCTATAGTGAAGTTTGAAAAAAATTTGTTTGCAAAAATCAAAAACCCAGTGGAGAGCGCTACAACTGTCAGGATTAAAACAGAGCAAGAGTGCTTTACTCACCTTTCCAGGTCCACCGCCGAGTGTCTGCCTCTGCTGCTGGCATCTGCTACAACCCCTGGCAAAAATGATGGAATCGCCTGGTTTAGACGATGTTCATTCAATTGTTTAATGTTGTGGAAAAAAAAAAGCAGATCACAGACATGGATTGACAATTTACAGGGCGATTCCATAATTTCTACCAGGGCTGTGGAGTCGGAGTCGTGGAGTCAGAGTCGCTGCCCATTTTGGTGGAGTCGGAGTCGGTAGAAAAAGCTCCGACTCCGAAAATATATAATAGTAGTTCAATGCAGAATGTGCTGAATATTATTATTATATATTATATTATTATGTTCTATCTAAATATCTTGATTAATATGTCATTATAATGATTAAAGCCTAATGTTACCATTGACCTACAATAATTTTATCACTTAAAAATGAGCCATGACTGAAGGAGTCGGAGTCGGAGTCAAGGAGTCGGAGCCAGGAAATTCAGGAGTCGGAGGTTTGATTTACCGACTCTACAGCCCTGATTTCTACCTCAGAATTGAGTGATTCCATAATTTTCTCCCTCTGCTTGGTCTGAAAAAAGGTACCCTTACCTACCGACTAAGGCTGCTTTCACATCAGCGTTTCACGCTGATCGCGGCAACGTTGGATAGAGGATAGGTGAGCATAATGATTTTTTCATTTTTAACTCTTTCTTTTACTTAATTACACTTCTGCAATGTATATTATACATTGCAGAAGTGTAATTAGAAAGGTTGGAGCAATTTTAGTGTACTGAGCATGCTCAGTACACTAAAATCGGTCCGAGGAGACATCAGATGTTTCCTCGGACCCTGCTCCATAGGGCCCCATGTTAAAGGAATCGGATCGATTTGGCATAATTGCCATCCGATCTGTCAGATCCGATTCTATCCGGTTTTTGATTCAGATGCAAAATCAGAGCAGCCTCCATTTTTGCACCGGAATGAAATCGGACAAAATCGATCGGACGCGATTCGGATGGCAGTTAGTGCACATCCGCATTGGTCCGAACCCCATAGGAAGACATGGGCCAAAACCGGATCCGATGCTGTCCGATTTGTATCGAACTTGAAAAAAACCGTAGTGTGAAACCAGCCTAATAGTGAATAAAGACAGCGTTTAATGCTAGAATCACTCAGAGATGACTATAAAATGAATATGGAACACTAATTTAAAGAAAAAAAATATTTTAATATATTTTATTTTTATAAAGGCTTTTTGGAGTATGGAAGATGCCCAGGAGGGGAGAGAGAGGTGCAAATTTTTTTGGAAGGGTAATCAGTTATGGCAACATTAGTAAAGAAGTACAGACAAAAAAAGAGACACATTTCTCATTGAAAAAAAAAAATCATCGAAAATCATGCTGCAATTGAATGTGATTTGATGTGCGAGTGGCCAATGAAAGTATATGTGTACGAGAAAATCTTGCACCATACAGCACACTATGCAGTTTATTAGTAGCATGGGTTTTGCCATGGTGTTGAAAGTTAGACTAGACGTAACGACAGATAGGTATATGGATGTATACAGCGATCGGTAGTTATAATAGTTAGATTGGCTTTACCGCTGCTGCTGTCAAAGCAGCGGTGTTCAAATTAGCCGCATTGGCTAATCTGCCGGTAAAGCTGGTTCACACCCAGTTTTTGCCTGTCAAGGTGTATCCTGTTTTTGCAGATGTGTTGAACCTGATGGCAAAAAACTTTGCAATTTTACCGATCAAACAAATTTAGAAGAACAATTTAACTTTTCTAATGTCACACAGATGGCGGCTAACGGGGTAGGGGTGCCAAAATCAGAACCAAACCCAATCAGGCATCGATGGGGTACAAGATGGTAAGAGGATAATAGTAGTCCAGCACTCAGACAAGTCCATCCACTGTATACTGCAGTGATATCGCCTCTAATGGTACATTTACACGCGGCCTCAGGAAGGTAGACACCGCCAGGCATCGGACACAATTGTGCCTGTTGCCATGAAAACACCATGTGGCGGCGGCATGTAATTCAGGACTTTCCCTCCTGTGTCTTCCAGTTCTTCAAGACACAGGAGGGAAATGCCTGAATTACGCGCCGCCACATCATGGTGTTTTCATGGCAACAGGCACAATTGTGTCCGATGCCTGGCGGTGTCTACCTTCCTGTGGCCGCGTGTAAATGTACCATAATGGAAGTCTATGGGGAATGTGACATTGCACGTGCGATGTCATATCCGCGATTGTGCAACAGCAGCCATTTTCCTCAGAGGTTTTATTACATTTCTTACGATAATACAGCTTGCCCTGTGAATCCGTATGAGATTCTCAAATTAGGACAAGTACATGCTTATTACCAGGCCCAACCAGACAGACATCGCCAAGCTGTGCCCGTATCATTAAGAGGCCATTGATGTGAGTGGGTGACTACAGATGATCTAAAGACTTTGCAGGACACTGGCACATGGCAACCAACCTACAACCTTGCTAATCTCAGTCCTAGACACCTCTTCTAAATGTATACACTTGAAGTGACATTATGCAGGTGTCACATTGGCCTATAAAGGTCACCACAGTGGTCACTGGGTCCGGTGATTATTTTCAAAATTATTTCTACTGGAGATTAGTCAAAGACACAATTTAGTGTTAGCCAGCGCTCTGTCTGTACCCCAATCACTTCACAGGAGATAGTGGAGTGAGGATATGATATCTGAAGCCCCTCAAACATCAAGCTGCTTTCACACTACCTTTTTGAATCCAGAGCAATGCAGGTGACGCCTGCATCCCCCCAGAACCCCCCACCCCGGAATTGTGAAAACTGATGCACGCACATCTGTATTATCACTGATCCGTCTCACCAATGCGTGAGCAGACAGTTGCTTCCAGCTGTGTACCTTTTTCTACCGGATCCAGGGACAAACGACCCCTATGGGGCATGTCATTTAGAACTGCGCTCCGGGAATGCGCACTTCAAAAACCCGGATCTGACGTCCAAATCCAACGGGATCCAGAGTACACCAGATTCTGATTACATAGAGTCCCATTTTAAATCAATCCATAGTCCTAGATTCCAGGTTTTTCATGGAGACCACAAATGCACCAAAATGCGTTTTTGCCTCAGTGAAAAAAACAGCAACAGCCAGATCTGGAGGAAACGGGACAAACTGGATGCACCCTCAAGTTCATCCGGCCCACGAAAGTCAATGGGGCTGAAAACTAACGTGGGTGCATCCATTGGTTTAATGGCTGGTCTTACACTGCTGTCCGGTCTGACAGCCAGTGCCTGTCGAACCCGATCACCAGACAGCCCTCGACCCGATTTAAACCCATGCATCCCCATGGTGTCCGGATGGAATCCTGAGAATCCCGATTTTTCTCGGACACAAAATCTGAGCATGCTGCATTTGTGTGTCCGGGGAGAAAAATCTCCCCAAATCGGATCCTCCTGTTCTCCCGGATCCGGGCAATCCGGCGCTCCCTAACATGGGAGTCTAAGGGGCTGGATTGCCCCCATCCGGGGGGATCCGGGAATCGGACACCTGCGGCTGAAGTTCAGCGTGAGCACCAATTCGCAGGGGACAGCTGAGCTATGCAGCATCCGGCTTCACACCGGACCAGAGGGATATTTGCCCTCCGGTTCTGTGTCCAGATCCGGTCCGGGCCTGTCAGTTTCACCCCTGACAGCCCGGATCTGACCTGACCGCAGTGTGAAGCCAGCCTAACTGGATACACACAGATGACAAAAAACCCAGTGTGAAACCAGCCTTAGATAACGATCAGCCACATCACCGCACGGACACCATTGCTTCCTCTTCTTAAGTCACCCATATACAGGTGCGATCGGCTCGGCTAAGCGTTTATGTGTACTCTATGGGAAAGCGTTGTGGCTCCTCTGGCGCCGCAGCTGTGGAGTCAGAATCATGGAGTTAGTGCCCATTTTGGATGGAGTTGGAGTCGAATTCAGGAAAATTGAGAGATCGATGTGTGGCTTACTGACTTCACAGTCCAGGTTATGGAGTCTAAGTCACCGAGTCTGCGCCCATTTTGGTGGAGACAGAGTCAGATGTTTGGCTTACCAACTCCACAGCCCTCTGGCGGTGCCTCATTTCTAAAATAAAAAATAAAGGGTGGCTGAAAATGGCATATCAGTCATCAGTGGGACAGTCGGTAAGCTCTCCCAAATTTATTCTAATGTGTATGGGGCCTCAAGACATCAGGAAGACCCTTACTTGAAGAGTAATAAGGGTCTGACAACAAAGATTATCTACTTCTAAGGGGGCCGTCACACGCGATATCTTGCCAGATATCGTTTAAGCGATCTCCTTTTTGATCGCTTAAGCGATATCGGGCAAGATATCGTTGCATGTAATCAAGCGATTTACGATGTAAATCGCTTGATCGTGACATCGCTGATCTGAGGTTCGGTTCTCAGATCTAGCGATGAACGATGAACGATCTGCATTTATCGTGGTGTATACACCACGATGATCCATCTCCCAGCGACCGCGCCTATGCTGGGAGATGGTAACTATGGTACACGTCAGGGTAACTAAGCGACGCGCGGCGCCTAGTTACCCGATGTGTACCATAGTAACGAGCGAGATCGCGGCTCCACATCGCTGGTGAGTCTGTCTGTGTGACATCTCACCAGCGATGTGAGCGATATTGTAAGCGATTGCGCGTGCACGTGATCGCTTACAATATCGCTAAAGATATCTCACCGTGTGACGGCCGCCTCATGAAGATAAGTAGTGCTGATAATGGGGAATATTAAAATCTTAGTTCCAGTGCAAGGATTGGAATCAACTATGATTGCCAAAAGTTAACCTGCACTTGCGGCCCGACTGATCCCACCCCTGCAGCCGTTTAACTTGCAGCTAGGCCCCATGTCCATGGTAAGAGTTTGCAGGGTTTTGGAGGCAGTGTGTTTTCACTACGTCCAAAACGTTGCATTGTACAGTATAAGCACAGCGGATGGATTTGTAGTAACCCTGTGTCCACTGGACTTGTTTTATACGCAGTGTAAACTGACATGGAGGCGGCTTTCTGAGCCTGGGGATGTCAATTCATTACTGCAGAGACAGTTGCGATCTCAGAGGGAAATGAAGCCAAAAGTCACTACGCTCATAACACTGACCGTGGGCACGGATGGCTGCTTTCACCCGCGGAGATCACCGCTGTCCCTGCAGGAGGAAGAACACTGTGTCTAGGGCACCGTGTCTAAGGCTATGCGCTGACGGTGCATTTTTTTATGCAATTTAAAGCATTTATTGTCACCAAACCGCATGTGTAGCCTTCCCCAGCAAGTCTGAGAATTATGAAGTACTGTGCCAAAGATGCTTTTTTTTGCTTGCAGATCCGCAGCATTTCTTTGTCCAGGGAAAAAAAAAAGCATGTCAATATTTTTGGCACAGAGCAGCGCTTTCCTGCCCTTACCGCCATTAATGGTGAAAACACACAAGACAAAATCTGCACCAAACACGCGTACCTGGTGAGTTTTTCCGCCTCAGGGTGCAAGAAAATTTCAGCGCCTAAAAAGTTGTGTCAGCCCATCACCTAGGCATTGTGGGCACGTACCCTTAAACAATCATTTTGTGTACAAAAAATACCATTGTCTCGGCAGCATTCATTCACACAGGATGTGCTACCAAGAATGAAGATATTTAAAAGGGAACCAACCAGCAGGATTTAGAGCTACAAAGTAAAGCCAGAGCCTTACAGGCACTGGGATACTGAGTGCAATCATACTTTTTACTTGAATGATTCCATGTTTGATTGCAGAGAAAAGTGTCAAAACTCGAAAACCGGGCAGCGGGTGATTGATGTGTGCAGCGCTGCGTCACTATTTGGGTTTCCTTTTTTTTTCCGCCTCTGCGGGCATTCCTTTCAGCTGTAAGCCAAACACGACCCCCTCCCATTTATCTCTTTAACTTTCTGCCTCCTGCACACTGTCACTATACTCCAGCTACAGGGTGCCCGACTAAACTGAAAGTAGAGATGAAAGGGACGGAAGAAAGGGAGTTTGGCTTGCAGCCGAAAGGCGTGCCCTCAGAGGAGTAATAAAAAAACAACCCCAAGTGGTGTTGCACACATCAATCATCTGCTGTCCTGTTTTCCAGGAGTTTTTTGACACTTTTCTCTGCAATCAAACATGGAATCATTCAAGAAAAGCTATGATTATGTGTTGAGGCTGTTCGTTCCTGCGTATGGAGGAGCCGGGGACATGTCGGTCAGATGAACGATCAGGCCACAGCCATATAACCTGTACACATGCCGCTGATTAACAAGCAAAACACTCATTCATCAGCTAATTAGATTACTAATGCTGGCAGCACATTGCTTCCAATAAACGGGGAACAGCGTCCGTGCTGTATGTGGCAGGGAGACTGGACTACAGTCAGCCTCCGATCCTCAGACACAATGATAACAAGCTGCAAGGTTGTATCTGCCCAGAGGGGACCTCAGCCACACACAGAACTGGCTATTATTGGGCATTCTCCGGTGATTACACAAAGGGACTAAGGCCTCGTGCACACGCTGAGTATTTGCTGAGTTTTTTACCTCAGGATTTGTAGCCAAAACCAGGAGTGGATAATTAAATACAGAAGTGGTGCAGGTGTTTCTATTAGACTTTTCCTCTGATTGCTCCACTCCTGGTTTTGGCTACAAATCCTGAGGTAAAAAACTCAGCAAATACTGAACGTGTGCACATGGCCTAACAATGGTACCTTTAATTACAGGGTTTGTCAGCTCTCTCATCCATGGTGGTGAAAAATAGCATTCCCCCCTAAAGTAACAACAAATCAAGGAAATCACCAACGTCTAGAGATATTTAACAGAAATACGCAGTAAAGAAAAAAAATAAAAATACCGAAAAATCCACCTCCTAAGCACACAGGGGTGGATTCATTAAGACCGGCATTTTGTGGCTGCATGTCTTAGAGGTAATAGAGATGGGCGAACTTGATGTCTTTCCCAGGGTTCGTGCCCGGGGTTGCTATGTTGTTGTAAGTGACTGGTTAATTCCCCTACTAATTATACTTACCGGGCCTGCGTTATCACCTTCAGCTGTGCCGTGGCACTGTATGACTTCCGGGCTTCTGTGGTGAATGGTCACGTGACAGGCTCCAATACCCAATCACATACACCAAGAACACAAGGGGTGGCCAGGAAGTGACGCGTCACACCAGGAAGAGAAAGCGCGGACCCGGTAAGTATAGTTACAGAATTAACTATTGCCTTACTTTATCCCAGCAACCCCGGTCAGGATCCCGAACAGTTCACCCATCCCTAAAAAGGGAACCCACCAGCAGGATTTTCCTATGTGAAGTAAAGACAGAGACATACTGGCGCCAACATGCTGAACCCAATCGTACCTTTAATTGAGAGATTGGATGGTGGATTGCTGAAAAACCAAAAAGAAATAAAAAAAAAAAAAAACCCTTTCTCAAAGTTGCAAAAATGAGTTCCCTGCTTGATTGGTGTGTACAGCGAGGCGGACTGCGCGGGTCAGGTTCTCTCTATGAACTCCTCCTCCGGGCTTGCTCCCTTTTAAGTTTTGCGCCACGCCACCATTGCTATAGTAACGTGGTCGTCGTTAAAACGGCGTCGGAGTCCGTGCATGTGTGTACTGTGACCTCCAGCGCCTTTTTTTTTTAACACACTGTGAAGATGACCGAGTGGTGTTGGCGATTGTGCAGATTGAATTTCTTTCTCATCTGCGCACACACCCCTGCGCGGTCATAGTAGTCTTCAATAAAATGTCACCAGAGATCACGGTACACGCATGTGCTGACTCTGGCACCACTATGATGACTACACCATTACAATGGCAATGTACATGCACCGCCAACAATGGCAGTGTGGTGCAAAACAAAGAAAAGGGGGCAACTTGTGAGGACACAAGAGGAGGAATATATACAACAGAGAACCCGACCCACACGCCAATCAAACAGAGCGCTTACTTCTGCAACTTTAAGAAATGTTTTTTTTGCCAATCCAACATCCAATCTCTCAATTTGAGGTATGATTGGATGCATCATGTTTGCACCAGTATGGCACTGGCTTTACTTTCTATGGGAGAACCCAGCAGGTTGATTCCCTCTAATGAAGAGTTTACTGGCATATGATGCGCCAAATCTACTTTTACAGCCTCTACTTTTCTCCATCTCTACCCTTGGCCTAGGACAACTGAAAGTCCCATGGGTTCCAGTACCACCTGTAAGCTGATGACAGTCAGATCTACCTCTCTGGTCCAGACGTCACCTCCCTGCTGTCCAGAATCCCGGAGTGTCTATCAGCCATATCCTCCTCCTTCTCATCATGCTTCCTGAAGCTCAACGTGCAAAAATCTGAACTCATTATCTCTCCTCCATCTCATGTATCTTCCCTATCTGATCTTTCTATTATAGTAAATGGCATCACGCTCTCTCCCGCACCCGAAATCACACATCCAAATTCTCACCACCTCCAGCTCAAAAATATTTACAGAATCCAGTCTTTCCTCAGCCCTCAATCTGCTATAACACTTGTACATGCCCTCATCATCTCCCTCCTTGATTTCTGCAACCTCCTCCTCTGTGGCCTAACTGCTAACACTCTTGCACCTCTCCAGTCTGTCCTCAACTCTGCTGCCTGACTAATCCACCTCTCTCCTCGCTACTCCTCTTCTCTCCTCTGCAAATCCCTCCATTGGCTCCCAACTCCACAACGAATCCAGTTCAGGCTACTAACACTGACCTACAAAGCCGTCCATAACCTGTCCCCTCCCTATATTTCCGAACTAACATCCCAATATCTTCCCACATGTAATCTTTGATCCTCCTAAGACCTCTTCCTCTCCTCCACACTTTTTGTTCCTCACACAACCACCTCCAAGATTTCTCCTGAATATCCCCCATCCTCTGGAATTCTGCGCCCCAACACATACGATTATCCACCACACTCAGATCCTTCAGACAGAACCTGAAAACCCATCTCTTAGGGAAATCTTACAGCCTGCAATGACCACCGTGCCACCGCCTTGCTATCAGCATCACCAGAGTGGCCAACCCACCACTATTGGATATGCTGTACCCCTGACCTACTGTCTCCTATCCATTACCCTATAGAATGTAACCCCGCAATGGCAGGGTCCTCTCCTTTCTGCACCAGTCAGTCATTTTTAATTTGTTTATTGTAAACTATCTATAATATTTAATGTAACACCTTCTCATGTACAGCACCAATTAATGATATATTATTATTATTATAATGCACAGGCCTCATCTTTTCAATGGTGTGCGTTCCCTGTGCCTTGTCAGAAGTATTACTCCAGTCCCAGGGAATGGAATAGCATTTCTGGCATTAAAAAAAAAAAATGTAAATATATTTTAAATAGATAAATAAAAGCACCAGCTCTTTTACTCAATCTGACAAGGGGGCACGGTCACTTCTCACCCAAAATCCTCCAGTTCTCCCCATTTTGGCAGAGCTGCTAAAATCTGGCGTGGAAATGTCAAGACTCGTATAATATTTACATAACAGTCTGACCACACAAAAAGGAGGTACAGGGGTTAATCGAGACTTTTATTGTTGCTGCATATGGAGCTCAGAACTAACAGGTTTGTTAGCCCCCCTTGCATACTTAAATTGTATTAGTGGGTGTGACCATTTCATTCAGTAGGCAAGGCAGCCGTGCCCCCCTTCCTCTGCCCCGTCTGGGGGTCTTACCTCCAGACCCCGCCTTCTAATATAATCATCTCCATGTGGACTTAAAAACTATCATTCGGTTTTAGGAAGAACCATTGAGCCACGCCCACTGACAGCAAACCACGCCCCCCACCCAAGCTGCTCACTCCCTCAACCTCTGGCCGTGGGATGTAAAGTATGCCGGTGTGCAGATAGCCCAAGACCTCACATCAGCTGGCCGTATTGTGCCCTATACCGGCCCTTCAATGAACTGTTAGGAACTCCAGTTAGGTCTCATTTACGGTCAGTATTTTTGATCAGTGTTTCATCAGTATTTTACAAAGCCCCGAAGCGTCTCCAAAACACAGGACAGGGTCAGTCTTTCAATTACAGCGTTTCTCTCTAAGGCTGCTTTCACACAGAGTTTTTTTGCAGTCTGAGGGGATCCTTTTTTTTTTGTTGGACCCCTCGGACAGCAACGGATCCAAACTGATGCCTGCAATCGGATGCCAAATAGGCATCAGATTCCGATATTCTGCAGGATCAGTTTGGATCCTCTCCCTCTCTCCTCCAGCTACCTCGCTCCCCCTCCTCTCTCCCTCCTGTCACCTTGCTCCTCTCTGCCTCCTGTCACCTCTTTCCCCCTCCTCCCTCAGTCTCTCACTCTTTCCCCCCTCCTATCCCTGCTCCCTCAGTCTCTCTTTCCCCCTCCTCTCCCTCAGTCTCTCCCTCTTCCCCCCTCCTCTCCCTCTTTCCCCCCTCCTCTCCCTCAGTCTCTCCCTCTTTCCCCCCTCCTCTTCCCTCAGTCCTCTTCCCTCTCTCATCTCTCCCTTCCCCCCTCTCCCTCAGTCTCTCCTCTTCCCTCTTCCTCTCTCCCCCTCCCTCTCCCTCAGTCTCTCCCTCTTTCCCCCCTCCTCTCCCTCAGTCTCTCCCTCTTTCCCCCCTCCTCTCCCTCAGTCTCTCCCCTTTCCCCCCTCCTCTCCCTCAGTCTCTCCTCTTTCCCCCTCCTCTCCCTGCTCCCTCAGTCTCTCTCCCCTTTCCCCTCCTCTCCTTCCCCTCATCTTCTCCTCTTTCCCCCTCTCTCTTCCCCCTCTCCTCAGTTCTCCTCTTTCCCCCCTCCTCTCCCTGCTCCCTCAGTCTCTCCCTCTTTCCCCCTCCTCTCCCTGCTCCCTCAGTCTCTCCTCTTTCCCCCCTCCTCTCTCCCTCTTTCCCCCCTCCTCTCCTCAGTCTCTCCCTCTTTCCCCCCTCCTCTCCCTGCTCCTCAGTCTCTCCCTCTTTCCCCCTCCTCCTTGCTCCCTCAGTCTCTCCCTCTTTCCCCCCTCCTCTCCCTGCTCCCCTCTCTCCCTCTTCCCCTCTCCCTTTCCCCCCCTCTCCTTGCTCCCTCAGTCTCTCCCTCTTTCCCCCCTCCTCTCCTTGCTCCCTCAGTCTCTCCCTCTTTCCCCCCTCCTCTCCCTTGCTCCCTCAGTCTCTCCCTCTTTCCCCCCCTCCTCTCCCTCATCTCTCCCTCTTTCCCCCCTCCTCTCCTTGCTCCCTCAGTCTCTCCCTCTTCCCCCCTCCTCTCCTTGCTCCTCAGTCTCTCCCTCTTTCCCCCTCCTCTCCCTTCCCCCCTTCCCTTCTCCCTCAGTCTCTCCCCTCTTCTCCCCCCTCCTCTCCCTGCTCCCTCAGTCTCTCCCTCTTTCCCCCCTCCTCTCCTGCTCCCTCATCCTCTCCCTCTTTCCCCCTCTCCCTCTCCCTCAGTCTCTCCCTCTTTCCCCCCTCCTCTCCCTCATCTCTCCTCTTCCCCCTCCTCTCCCTCAGTCTCTCCCTCTTTCCCCCCTCTCCTAGTCTCTCCTCTTTCTCCCCCCTCACCTCCTCTTCTCCCTCATCCTCTCCTCTCCTCCCCTTCCTCCCTCAGCTCCCTCTTCCTCTCTCTCAGTTCTCCACCCTCTCTCCATTACAAAATATCTTTATTCTCACCTTCCAGCGATTCCCCACAGCTCCAGCTATCTTCTGATCCTTAGGACCTGTATTTGCGTCACAGTCACATGACCGGTTACCGCGGTAACCGGTCACGTGACCGGGTTGTGACATCACGCCAGGTCCTGTAAGGATCAGAAGATAGCTGGAGCCGCCGGGGATCGCTGGAAGGTGAGAATAAAGATTTTTTTTATTTTTAACCCTTGCATTTACTTAGCTTCCGCAATGTGTTTAAATACATTGTGGAAGTGAAATCAGACGGTTAGGAGCAGTTTTATCGTACTGAGCATGCCCAGTACACTAAAATCGGGTCCGAGAAGCCATCAGCTGTTTTCTTGGACCAGTGCTCCATAATCCCCCATGTTAAGGGCCTCAGATCATGTTGGATCCGATCCTGTCAGATGCTCCCAAAATCGCAGCAGTCTGCGATTTTGGGTGCAGGAAAAAAATCTGACAAAATGAAGGGCAAATCCGATCAGATCCGTGGCCCATAGGAATTCATGGGGGCCAAATCAGATCCATAGCTTCCGTTGTAAAATGGACAGCTACGGATTGCACAAAAACGCAATGTGAAAGAAGCCTAAAGCTAAGTGCCCACTGGACGTTTATATAATAATAATATTTATTCATTTATATAGCACTATTGATTCCATAGCACTTTACATACATCACTGTCCCCATTGGGGCTCACAATCTAAACATCCTATCAGTATGTCTTTGCAATGTGGGAGGAAACTGGAGAACCTGGAGGAAACCCACACAAACACAGGGAGAACATACAAACTCCCTGCAGATGTTTCCTTGGTGGGAATAGTAACCAGGACCCCAGTGCTGCAAGGCAGCAGTGCTAACCACTGAGTGCTCCATTTGTGGTGATGTGTCTCCATTGATTCCATTCGAAGCCCCCCAAAAAAAGCATCACAAACTGCTTGATCTTCATACACACAGTCCATTTGTGAGGCTTTTCACTGCCATTTCCAGAGCAAAAACACTAATACCCCCCTCCACAGCGAGCCCACGGTGATCACCAGTGATATCGTCCTTCCAGGCACTGGCAGGACCCGCGCATGACACTCAGGCTGTCACATGGTGCAAGGTCCTGGAAGTACCATACCTGCAGGTCCTGCTGGTGCCCAAAAGGAAGACATAAGGGCTCAACGTGGGCTACGATTACCCATAACCGCAGCAGAAAACCGTGCACAAACATGTTTTTACACAACTGAAAAAAAGCAGAACAAACGTCCACTGGGCACATAGCCTTAGTGTCACTAATGATCCCCCAGTGGGCCCCTGCAAAGGACGAACCAGGGCCCCTGCTAAGTCTTGTAGTCCCCCCTCACCCACCCCCTGCTGTCTCTTGTAGTCCCCCCTCACCCACCCCCTGCTGTCTCTTGTAGTCCCCCCTCACCCACCCCCTGCTGTCTCTTGTAGTCCCCCCTCACCCACCCCCTGCTGTCTCTTGTAGTCCCCCCTCACCCACCCCCTGCTGTCTCTTGTAGTCCCCCCTCACCCACCCCCTCCTGTCTCTTGTAGTCCCCCCTACCCTCCCCCTCCTGTCTCTTGTAGTCCCCCCTCACCTCCCCCTCCTGTCTCTTGTAGTCCCCCCTCACCTCCCCCTCCTGTCTCTTGTTGTCCCCCCTCACCTCCCCCTCCTGTCTCTTGTTGTCCCCCCTCACCTCCCCTTCCTGTCTCTTGTAGTTCCCCTCACCCTCCCCTGCTGTCTCTTGTAGTTCCCCTCACCCTCCCCTTGCTGTCTCTTGTAGTTTCCCTCACCCTACCCTTCCAGTCTCTTGTAGTCTCCCCTAACCCTCCCCTGCTGTCTCTTGTAGTTCCCCTCACCCTCCCCTTGCTGTCTCTTGTAGTTCCCCTCACCCTCCCCTGCTGTCTCTTGTAGTTCCCCTCACCCTCCCCTGCTGTCTCTTGTAGTTCCCCTCACCCTCCCCTTGCTGTCTCTTGTAGTTCCCCTCACCCTCCCCTTGCTGTCTCTTGTAGTTCCCCTCACCCTCCCCTTGCTGTCTCTTGTAGTTCCCCTCACCCTTCCCTTGTTGTCTCTTGTAGTCCCCCTCACCCTTCCCTTGCTGTCTCTTGTAGTCCCCCTCACCCTCCCTTGCGTCTCTTGTAGTCCCCCCCACCCTTGCGTCTCTTGTAGTCCCCCCTCACCCTCCCCCTGCTGTCTCTTGTAGTCCCCCCTCACCCTACCCTGCTGTCTCTTGTAGTCCCCCTCACCCTTCCCCTGCTGTCTCTTGTAGTCCCCCCTCAGCCTTACCCTGCTGTCTCTTGTAGTCCCCCCTCAGCCTTCCCCTGCTGTCTCTTGTAGTCCCCCCTCAGCCCTTCCCCTGCTGTCTCTTGTAGTCCCCCTCAGCCCTTCCCCTGCTGTCTCTTGTAGTCCCCCCCACCCTTGCTGTCTCTTGTAGTCCCCCCCCACCCTTGCTGTCTCTTGTAGTCCCCCCCCACCCTTGCTGTTCTTGTAGTCCCCCCCCACCCTCCCGCTGTCTCTTGTAGTCCCCCCCCTCACCCTTCCGTCTCTTGTAGTCCCCCCCCTCACCCTTCCCGTCTCTTGTAGTTCCCCCCCCTCACCCTTCCCGTCTCTTGTATTTCCCCTCCCTCACCCTTCTTCTCTTGTAGTCCCCCTCCATTCTTCTTGTAGTCCCTCCTCACCCTCCCTGTCTCTTGTAGTCCCCTCCTCACCCTTCCCTTGTAGTCCCCCTCACCTTCCCTCTGCTGGACTTGTAGTCCCCTCACCCTTACATCTCTTGTAGTCCCCCTCACCTCCCCCATGCTGTCTCTTGTTGTCCCCCCTCACCTCCCCCTGCTGTCTCTTGTTGTCCCCCTCCCCTCCCCTGTTGTCTCTTGTTGTCCCCCCTCACCTCCCCCTGTTGTCTCTTGTTGTCCCCCCTCGACCTCCCCTCCTGTCTCTTGTAGTTCCCCTCACCTCCCCTTCCTGTCTCTTGTAGTTCCCCTCACCCTTCCCTTTGCTGTCTCTTGTAGTCCCCTCACCCTTCCCTTGCTGTCTCTTGTAGTTCCCCTCACCCTTTCCCATGCTGTCTCTGTAGTTCCCCTCACCCTTCCCATGCTGTCTCTTGTAGTCCCCCCTCGCCCTTCCCCTGCTGTCTCTTGTAGCCCCCTCACCCACCCTGCGCCATGCAGTCCTCTGGGACTTGTAGTCCCCCTCAACTACCCCTCTGCTGGGACTTGTAGTCCCCCTCACCCTCCCCTTGCTGTCTCTTGCAGTCCCCCTCACCCACCTTGAGCATCTCCAGCAGCTTCTCCCGGTTGTAGACGTGCCGATCTCCTGTCCCAGCACACAGTCCAGCAGGCGGCTGACGGGGTAGGCCAGGGGGAAGGTGGCCACCATGAAGATGCGGGTGAGCCACAGCGTGTTGGCGCCCACTGCCAGGCCGTGCCGGGAGCACAGGGCCTGGGGCACGATCTCCCCCAGCACCACGATGCCCATGGTGGAGGCGGCCACGGCCCAGAGTCCGGAGCCGATGAGCTCGTCCAGCAGGGCGGTGAGGGTGGTGTTGACCAGCACGTTCCCCAGCAGCAGGCTGCACAGCAGGTAGTTGCCCTTGCGCCGCACCGGCTCGATCTTGGCCGCGTACCTCCGCTCCCGCTCGGATCCGCAGCGCTGCACCACCCGCAGCTCCATGGGGTCCAGCGCCATCAGCCCCAGGTTCAGGCCGCTGAAGATGCCGGACAGGGACAGCAGCACCGCGATGATGATCGCCTGCAGCCACACGGGCAGCAGCGGCCTGTGCTCCTCCAGCACCCGCAGACGCCCGTCCGGCCCCGGGTGCAGCGTCCAGGGCAGCCCGCGGCCCCGCCGGGAGCACAGCGCGTACAGCCGGGAGCTCTGGCTCTTCCGCAGCGGCAGCACCTCCAGGCGGAGCAGCGCCGCCGTCCCGCCCGCCTCCGTCACGTTGAAGCCGGCAGAGTCCCGCACCAGGTCCCGGGTGTCCTGCAGGCAGCTGTGGTTGTCCTGTCCGGAGGACGCCTCGGTGAAGGCGATCAGGTGGTCGCTGTCCGCCTGCAGGAACAGTCCGTAGAAGCGGAGCTGGAGCCGGCTGCCCTCCCGCACCTCCAGCTCCCCGGCCGACGACAGCTCGGACTCCCGGTCACTGCCCTCCAGACGGAAGCCCAGGATCAGCGGCAGCTCCTGCGGGGGGGACGAAGAGTTCTCCTGGGAGGAGGCCGCCGCCAGGAGCAGGAGCGTCAGGAGGCCGGCAGTACACACAGCCAGGCCGGCCATAGCTTGTGTGAGCGTCCGGGAGCCTCCGCCGGGTGAGCGCCGACAGAGCCACGCCCAGACTGAGGGAAACCACGCCCTGCATAGCATAAACCACACCCTGCCTGGTGCATACCAAGCCCCTCCCGCTGTAAACCACGCCTCTACCTGGTGGATACTAAGCGCCTCCCGATGTAAACCACGCCCCACCCATCTATAAACCACGCCTCTGCCTGGTATAAACCACGCCCTTTTTCTGCATAAGTAACATTCCCTGACCCCGCCTACTACCCGCTATCCTGCTCTGGCCTCAAGGCGTGCCTGATTTGTTTACCCGATACGACACGCCCCTGACTTTGACAGCACACGCCCTCTAATGTGACAGACCCCGCCCACATTCTGCACTCTCCAGTATTTATTATGGGAAGTTGGGCGGGGACTGAGCGGATGACAGATCCGAGCGGCGGTAGTCACAGCCGGGTAATCCGGGAGCTGCTCCTGCGGTCTGGGCTCTGGAGGGAGGATCAGGGGCGACAGTCAGCAGCGCGTGTGTGTGAGTCATGTGACCCCTGTGTGTGATTGGCTCATGTAGTCACGTGCTGACCTGAGTCCCCAGCAGGAGTGTGCGGTCATGTGACACAAGGATTTCCACACTTTCAGCCACAGTCAGACTAGATGGAAGTGAATGGAGCGAGGCGGCAGGGCTGGTCGGCACATGATCGCATGTAGGCGAATCACCGACCACACACAATCCTGACCTTGTGGGAATATAGACACAGTGTAACTGCACACTTTCATCACAAACCGGACAACCCCTTTAATGCTGCTACATTATTGCATTATACACTGCAAAATCAAATGTACAAATACAAATAGATTTTTATACTTCCCCTCCACCAGGTGTTCCGGAGTCAGGAGCAGGTATCGACCTGCCAGGACCTTGCATGATGTCATAATGACATCGGGCCCTGTGATTGGCCGCTTGCTGTCATGTGATATGCATATCACATACTTTTGTATAGAAATGAAAACCGGGCACTGACCTGTTAGCGGCGTTACTCCTATACTCCTGTGGCGGTGGTGTGCTGTGGAATATCCTGTTGTTCAGCCAGAGTTCAAGACAATAAATCCAAAAAAGAAAGATGGCGGCACTCAGCATTCCAATTTGCAGCTGGTTAATTTAATGCAAAAATGACAGCAGCAGGTGTATGATACAGGGAGGGAGGTGCTGGGACCCATGGTGAGCGCTTCGCGGGATGTCCCGCTTCTAATTTAATTTTTGCATTAAATTAACCAAAGCTGCAAATTGGAATGCTGAGTGCCGCCATCTTTCTTTTTGGACATATCACATGACCGCGAGCGGCCAATCAGCACCCGTGACGTCATGCCTGGTCTTGTCAGATCGGTGCCTGGCTCGAATACCACAAACAAGCTGGCAGAGAGGTATTAATTCTTTATTATTTTTAATACCTTTTTTTAATGCACTGAATAATCAAATGGGGACGGTCACATATGTCACAGAGAGAGGAGGAAAAGCAGGATTCTTCCTCCCCCTCGGTGACATCAGATCCAGCAGTGTCGGCCCCTATGGGAGAAAGCGCCGACGCGGCTGCGTAAAGAATTGACAGGGTCATTCTTCTTACGCCGGTGCTTTCTCCCATAAAAGCGCTGTGTAAAATTACGTAGTGTCTGTACGGCAAAGTGAATTCCCCATTCACTTTGTCGGCAGACACAAGGCACATTGCACATTTTTGAAAAGCACTTGTAAAAAAGCGCTAAAAAATGTACAGTGTGTGAACGTAGCCTTAGTGTACGTCCATTCAGGAGCCGAAGAGCCTCTTACTGTGTGTGTGTATGCATTTATACAGGGGCATTATGTCTTTTTGTGTGTGTGGAGGGGGGTTGTACAGGGTGCAGTGGTCTGTATAGAGGAGGGGGTTGTAGGTGGGGCAGTGTGTCTGTGTTGGGGGATTATACATGGGGCAGTGTGTCTGTGTTGGGGGATTATACATGGGGCAGTGTGTCTGTGTGTGGAGAGGGTTATACATGGGGCAGTGTGTCTGTGTGTGGAGAGGGTTATACAGGGGCAGTGTGTCTGTGTGGAGGGGGTTGTACAGGGGGCAGTGTGTCTGTGTGGAGGGGGGTTGTACAGGGGCAGTGTGTCTGTGTGGAGGGGGTTGTACAGGGGCAGTGTGTCTGTGTGGAGGGGGATTGTACAGGGGGCAGTGTGTCTGTGTGGAGGGGGGTTGTACAGGGGGCAGTGTGTCTGTGTGTGGAGGGGGTTGTACAGGGGGCAGTGTGACTGAGTGGGGAGAATGTATGCTATCTGGAGGGCTATAGGCTTTATTATGCTAGACAGAGGACTATGAGACTGCATTATATTATATAAAAACTATATTATACTAGATGGGTGCCCGATGCTATCGCATCGGGAGGGCATAGAATCACACACACACTCACACACACAGATTTACAGACAGACACACAGACTCACACACACAGATTCACAGACAGACACACACACACATAGACAGACAGACTCACACACAGACTCAAACACACACAGACACACAGTCTCCCCTTCGCCAGGTTTTACCGCTGGCAGCAGAGAAATAAGTTACTCACGTGACATGGCAAGGGTCATGTGATGCGTCTGGGGTCTGGCGTCTTTGCGCCATGGACCACGGTAAGACCCTGGAAGAGGAGAGGGCAGACTGCTGGGGGTGGCAGACCGGACAGAGGGTGTCCGGACTGCTGGGGGTGAGAGAGCAGGCGGAGGGGGGCTGGACTGTTGGTGGCGGGAGACTGGGCGGAGGAGGGCCAGGAGACCGGGCGGAGGGAGCCAGACTGCTGGGTGCGGGAGACTGAGCGGAGGGAACCAGACTGCTGGTGGCGGGAAAAGGGGTGGAGGTGGGCAGGACTGTTGGGGGTGAGAGACCAAGCGGAGTGGGCCAAACTGCTGGGGTGCGGGAGACTGGGCAGAGAGGGGTGCGTGTGCAGCGGCACTGCTAACGGCCACCATCTACTATATAATCGTCTAATTCTGAAATCCCGCGTTGCTGATTGGTCGCGGGTGGCTGGCGCGACCAATCAGCGACGCAGGATTTCCGTTACAGACAGACAGAATTAGACGATTATATAGTGATTATACAAAAAACTTTGACAAGTGTCCAGGGCTGCAGAGCAGCATTGGAAGAAAATGCACCTGCCAGATGAGTTCACTTCTTTCAAACAAGTTACACTCGCCTTCAAATCAGCCCTCACCTCTACTAAACAGACCTACTTCACAAACCTTGTATCTTCCTTATCCTACAACCCCAAACAACTGTTCAGTACATTCAACTCTCTCCTCCACCCACCACTGCCCCCTCCGACCTCCCTCATCTCTGCTGAAGACTTTGCCACATACTTCAAAATAAGATCGACCAAACAAGGCAAACCTTTTTAGTTCCATCACCCCAACCACTCCATATACCAGACCTCTGCCCTTCCCTCATAACCTCCCTCTCCAACATCACTGAAGGAGAGCTTACTCGTCTCCTCTCCAAATCACACCTCACCACCTGTGCACTTCTAACCCCATCCCTTCCCACCTCCTCCACAACCTCATTAACATGCCCCTTCCAGCCATAACCCATCTCTTTAACCTATCGCAATCTTCTGGTACCTTCCCCGCTTCTTTCAAGCATGCCACCATCACACCCATCATCAAAAAGCAAAACCTTGATCCGACTGCTATGCCCAGCTATCGCTCCATATCGCTGATCCCGTTTGCTTCAAAACTCCTCGAGCAATGTGTCCATGCTCAACTTTCCTCACACCTCATTTAACTCTCTCCTAGACAGCCTCCAATCTGGCTTCCGCCCCACCACTCCACCAAGTACATATAAATGTATTTTTAATAGTGTGTTCTATAACACTAGTGTGAATAGTGGGTACAATAGTCACATAAGTCATATTCTAGATTGTGGTTCGCGATACTATATAGAATGGACTTATTCCCCTGGTTATATAGATAATGTATCCATGCAATGCTTACAACAGCGCTGACGGCTGCGGCGCTTGGCCGACTTCTCTCTGGTTTGTGGGTAGGTGGATCCCTGATCCTAATCCCCGCCCACCGTGACGCCATCTGGTGATGCAGCCGCGCATATGAGCGTGGGCTAAGCATTGTATATAGTTTCCACGGAGTCAGAGCGATTGATCAGATTGGCCACAGCCTGTATTTTAAACCCTTCCCTATCCTGGCACGCTCCCTGACGAAGGAAGGCCGAAATGCGCATCTGAGCGCGTGGCTCCCGCAGAGTGAGGACGTGGGCTGCACTGCATGCGATTGATAGGTACATAATTGCGCAAATTGGCAGTATATGTGATTGTTAATGCACAGTAGGGTTTGAATTATGTGGGAGGTTGATGGCAATGGTGACTAGCGGTCACACACACTCCAGCCAGGTTGCTAGCTTGTATGATCTCAGTCTTGTGCGCAGTGAGCTTTGAGTACAGCTGCACTTGTCTGCATTAGTGATGGACTATGCAACAGAATATGGAGACTCCTTATATCAGGTGATTAGGCACTAGAGTGGTTTCTCCTTGGTGTACAATAAATGAGATGATAGTATACCACTTGTATGAATAATGTGGGCTATGCGACACAATTATTGGAGATGTGGTAGTGTGAATTTGGCTATATTGTGATTAACCCCTTACATGCATTACTGTGTGCTTATGGAGTGAATTGATATTTAAAGAAGGCAGAATGTCTGAGATAAATACCAGTAAAAGAACCTTCCCCAGTGTGGATTAAAGAAGGCTCCATAGTACAAAAATATACTGGCAGTAAATGATATCAGCTGTGAGCTTTAATGTTTATTATGTGTAATGTTGTTATATCTTCTGTAGTTTGCTTGTGTCTCCCCTGTTTGTTTTCTGCCTAGCAACAGTGATGTAAGATAGAGGAGGAGCTGTGGCAGGAGAAGGGGGAGCTGGGAAAGGGAAGAGATTCATTAAAGTATGGCCGCTCGACTGAGCAGTTCAGCATATCTGTGTGTGCTTCTGGATTCATCGTCATCTGCACTACAACACTACAATTGGCGACGAGGAAGCGTTCATTCATCAGCTAAAGGTATTTCAGTGCCACAAGACCATCAGTGCTCACCATGGCCTGTCTACCTGCATTCCCAGCTTTTGATGTCCATCAGTCCCAAGCAAACCTAGCAGCATGTTGGGATAAATGGCTGAAGCGCTTTGAGATATTTCTGCAAGCCATAAACATAGCCGATGATACAAGAAGGAAAGCCATGTTATTACACTATGCAGGGGAGCAAGTCTATGATATCTTCACTACTCTGCCTAACACAGGGGAGGACAAGGACTATGAGCTCACCAAAGCAGCATTGAGCAAACACTTCTCCCCACACAGAAATGCAGCATTTGAAATCTTAATATGATCCCTCCATACCACTGAAAAAGACCCTTTAAGCATCTAGTAGTAAAATCATCCGTGCAGGATATTTCATTGGTATCACTACTGCCACCTACAATCTGTTGTGAAATGTATAAAACACTATAGTGATCTACCTATATGAATGCAATCTAATTACAGCATGCAATGTATATGGTCAATGTTATTTCCCATGTCCCACTCCCGGCATCCTTGCCATTGGTTGTTGTCATCACACCTACTTCTGTGAGTTTAAATAAAGTTGATACATTTGCATATATCTGGACTTGAGTCGTTTTGTTTTTTGGTTTTTCGCTTATACGATACACGACTGTCCCTAATTGTAGAAATCCCTATGCTGGCACACATATGGTTGATGTAGACACCTATACTTGATATTAAAATGGTTGAATTGGTACACCCATAGAAGTGTGTGGTAGGATGTGGTTTTTACTAATCCCCATTATCCTGTAGAATGTAAGTCCGCAAGGACAGGGTCCTCTCCTCTCTGTACCAGTCTGTTGTTGTTAATTTGTTTACTGTAAACTATATCTATAATTTCCTATGTAACCCCTTCTCATGTACAACACCATGGAATTAGTGGTGCTATATAAATAAATAATAATAATACAAATAAAGGGCTATGAGGCTGCATTATATTATATGAAGGGTTATGAGGCTTTATTATGCTATATGAAGTGCTATGAGGTTGCATTATACTATATGGAGGGCAATGAGGCTGCATTATACTATATGGAGGGATAAGATGCTGCATTATGCTGTGAGGTTGCATTATACTATGTGGAGAGCTGTGAGGCTGCATTATACTATATGGAGAGCTGTGAGGCTGAATTATACTATATGGAGGGTAGTGAGGCTGCATTATAGTATTTGGAGGGCTGTAAGGCTGCATTATACTATATGGAGCGCTGTGATGCTGCATTATGCTATATGGAGGGCTGTGAGGCTGCATTATAGTATTTGGAGGGCTGTGAAGCTGCATTATACTATATGTAGAGCTGTGAGGCTGAATTATACTATATAGAGGGCTGTGAGGCTGTATTATACTAAATGGAGGGTAGTGAGGCTGCATTACACTATATGGAGGTCAGGAGGTTGCATTACACTATGGAGGGCAATGAGGCTGCATTATTCTATATGGAAGAATATGAGGCTGCATTATACTATATGGAGGGCAATGAGACTGCATTATACTATATAGAGGGATATGAGGCTGCATTATTCTATGTGGAAGGATATGAGGCTGCATTATAGTATATGAAGGGATATGAGGCTGTGTTATTCTGTGTGGAAGGATATGAGCCTGCATTATACTATATGGAGGGATATGAGGCTGCATTATACTATAATGGTGGATCATATGTACCAGGATAAGGGACATATACAGAAGGATGAGGGACATTAATACATAATGAAGGGAAGAGTAGTCAATTTGTGAGTCTTTGTAGAATTTAGAACGTTACATGGGGCCCATACATATAAGCAATGTGGGGGAGGGGGCAGGTCCAAATTTCGAACCAGGGCCCTTCGTACTCTAGTTACGCCACTCATAACCATGTATGGCATAATCTAACATGTTATGGATTGTTACATGTGTACAGGATCAAACCAATAATAGCACAGGGATACAGCACCAGAGCCCTCATCGGTACAGAAATACATCACCAGAATTATCAGCAGTACAGAAATACATCACCAGAACCACCAGCACTACAGAAATACATAACTTAGCACCACAGAAATAATCACCCGTACCAACAGCACAACAGAAATACATCACTAGCACTACAGAAATACATCACCAGAACCACCAGCACAACAAAAATACATAACTAGCACTACAGAAATACATCACCATCACTACATAAATATATCACCAGCACTACAGAAATACATCATTAGCATTACAGAAATACATCACCAGAATCACAATTAATACATGAATATATCACCACAACCCCCATTAGTACAGAAATACATCACCAGAACCCACATCTGCGCAGAAATACATAATCAGAACCACCAGCAGTACAGAAATACATCACCAGCATTACAAAGATACATCACTAGTACCACCATCAGTACAGAAATACAGCACCAGAACCACCAATAGTACATGATTACATACCAAGCTTAGTACACAGATACATTTTACTATCAGATAACGTATATATATATATAATTGTATTACATGAACCTACAACATCCAGTATTTCTTTACCAATGGTAAGGAGATACAAAGAATTGGTATCAGTCATTATTAGACTGCAGATCATACAGGAACCACAACACTGATGAGAATTAGTATCACAAATAGACATTCACATTCCGGTACCTTATAGATGGCTTCTTCTCTCTGATTAGAGTCATTTTCTTTCTCTTCTTCTCCATCTTGTCTAGACATCATGATTATTTTTATTTTTTATACGTTTTCAGAGCACCATTGATTTTGTGGTGCTGTACAGTACATGTTAACAGGGGTTTACATACAGAATACAGACGTAAATATAAATTACAATGAAATATAGGGAAGCCTTTTTTTATTATTTCATGAATTTCATAAAATAATTAAAAAAAACAATGTGGGCTTCACCCTATTTTTGTGTCTAGCCAGGTACAACTAGGCAGCTGTAGGCTGGAATCTGCAGCGAGGGGTGGCCAAAGCACAGGTCACTGTGCTCTATTGAAGCCGCATAGTGCATGAAGTCTCACAAGATTCCACTGCGCAGGCACAAGACTTCACAAATCTCGCGATACTTCGGGCACTGTGCAGCTTCAATAGGTCACAGTGACCCGCACCACTGCGCAGGCGCGAGAGTAGTGAATAACGTTCTATATCATTCACATACATACACAGGAAGGGCGGTGTTTTCAGTGGAGCAGGGCGGGTTTTACAGGCAGCGAGCGGTGTTGGCCTTGCAGCAAGTTGGGATTTCCATAAAGCAGGGTGGGTTTTCCAGGCAGCGGGGCAGCTCAGACTGAAGTGTGCCACACCCCATCAGACCCTTAAGAACTCATTTAAATGCAGTGAGTGACGTATAAAAGTTGATTTCTGAGGTATGCAGGGGCACGTCTCGGAATGTAAAGGGGGTACAGGAACCCCAATTACAGTATGTTAAAGGTGGTGGGCACAGTTTATAATGCTTAAAACGGTGACGGTGCACTTTAATTACTCCAGGGCCCCATAGAAAATTAAAACAAACAATCTATACTCACCCCCTGTAGAAGCACTATTCCAGCAATGTCAGTGCAGCTATTCTAAAAGGGGGTCACGTGAAATGTTTGTGTTAGTGACTGCTGATTGGCTGCAGTGGTCACATCATATGATAGTTAGGTATTTGCAATTATTGCATGCTGGACAATTTAGAAAGAGTTGTCCCACAGTGCAGTGTTCCCCAACTCCAGTCATCAAGGCCACCAACAGGTCATGTTTTCAGGATTTTCTTAAGCTGTCGTCACAAGCAGCAACCAAGGCTGCGATGTCGGAAGCGATGCGCGGTGCGTGCTCGCTTCCTACATCGCAGCCTGGGTGTCACACGGCAGGATGTTGCTGGTGACGCCGCAGTGATGTGGGCGAAGCCATCGCTCGCTGGGCTGGGCTCAGCCCAGCGAGCGATCCGCAGCAATACTGCGGTATAGGCTGGATCGTCGCCAACACCGCTATTGCAGTGTCAGATGGTGCGATCCAGCCTAATCGCTGGTTGCAGGTTTACAGGTTTACGTTCATGCTCGTAAACCTGTCAACCTGCGATCAGCGATAAATCGCAGTTGCGTTGTGCTGTTACACAGCACGACGCACTTGCGATATCGCGAGCGACATCGCTGATGCTTCACTTTTCGGCGATGTCGCTCGTGATATTGACAAGTGTGACGCCACCTTTAGAATTGCGCAGGTGACAATTCCATCACTCGTGCAATATAAAGGAAATCTGAGAACATGATCTGTTGGTGCACCCCTAGGACTGCTGTGGAACACTGCTACATTGGACAACCCCTTGAATTCATAGGACACCTGACATAAGTTACTCTGCAGAACAATAGCCGGGTCACATTTCAGTTTGACCTTTACGGGCTGAAAAACAACATGATGTGAGACTACTAGTCAAGTAGAACGCGTGGAGTAGAAATCAGGATTACATAAGCCAAGCGCACAGC
This sequence comes from Allobates femoralis, assembly GCA_033576535.1. Classification (NCBI taxonomy): domain Eukaryota; kingdom Metazoa; phylum Chordata; class Amphibia; order Anura; family Aromobatidae; genus Allobates; species Allobates femoralis. Next base: position 65,617,632 of record JARQOC010000004.1, read on the forward strand.
CGGCTGGTGTTCTATAGAAGACTGGAAAACAAGAAAAACAAGAACAGACACACAATAGGTAATAAACATAAAATCTGAATAGAGATACACCAAGTGTGACATATAAACTCTACTAAACATGAAAGACCTCATATAAAACCTAGAGCTTAAAGAAAAAAGACCAAAAACTCAAGTATACAAGGCCCAAATATAATATTTTTTTGCAATAGTCACTTTATACAAACATCTTTAACTTGCTGAAGGTTTTACCACAACTGGAATACTTTTCTTTATTATTTTTTCAAAAATATAAATTTGTTTCACTAATTAATGTAGATTGCTTTTTAATAAGTAGTGAATTACATTTCACTTTTCAACTTCACTAATATATTTTACACTTTTTTCTAAACACTGGATATAAACATGTAAATAGATGTATTATTATTTTATTTAATGTAATCACATTGTTAATTAAAGGGGTTATCCGAGATGTATAAAAAAAAAAATATGCCGAAACACGAACATGCAGGTAGCTGTACCAACCTGCCTGTTGTGCCCGGCACCAGTCACCTCCGTTCACCCCCGCCACAAAGTGGTCACAGACTGACTGCTCCTGCCGGGGACAACATGGTGGGGTAAACAGAGCAGAGGCGGCTTTTCAGCTCTGCTCTGTGTGGAAGTGTGCGGGCCTCCCACATCTTGCTGGTAGAGGTGATTTATCAGCCTGCAGCTGGGCTTGCTTCACATTTGGGCTCTGACTGCATCCTGTAAGTGCTCTTGGTTTCTGTTTTTGGCATTGATGGTAAGGTTTTTTGATGCTGCTTTTTTTCTAGTAGTTTTTGTACAGTTTTGTTAGGACTGATGAGCATGGGATTCCGTGACGTGGATCATCAGCTTAGATGTCTTGGGCCAATACATGAACCAAAATCCCATTTATAAAGGTTTTTTATTTATCATATAAAAAACTTTTGCACTTTTTTATCCATTCAGGGTGCAGTTGGGCCCATAGGGGCGCCATTCATCTAGTGGTGCAGAAGCATCGTACTGTGCGGCCCAATGCTCAGGCAGCGGAGCGGTTGGGTAGCTTTCAGACACTCTGCATCATATGTGCCAGTGTGAATGGTGCTATATGCAAGCCCAGTGTATGCATGGCAGGTCGCCACCCACATCTTGCTGGTAGAGGTGATTTATCAGCCTGCAGCTGGGCTTGCTTCACATTTGGGCTATGACTGCATCCTGTAAGTGCTCTTGGTTTCTGTTTTTGGCATTGATGGTAAGGTTTTTTGATGCTGCTTTTTTTCTAGTAGTAAGTGTGCGGGACAGCCAACATCAAGCTGATTGACAGCCAGCTCCCCGCTACCTGATTAGGGAAGCCGGCTGTCAATCAGCGTAATGTTGCGTCTGACGCTCGTCGACAAAGGGGGAGAATCCTTCCCTCTGTTGATATGACGTCAGCGGAAGCGTCAAAATTGCAGGCAGACCGCTCCGGTCGGCAATGAATAGCGCCAGCCACAATAGGCAGGTAAGTGGCAGCTAACTACCTGTTGGTGCTTAGGCACAATTTAGTTTTTTTGATACATCCCGGATAACTCCTTTAATACATTATTGTGCTATTAGCTTCTATTATGTAAGACCGGACTATTTATCATAAAACAGTCTACTTTCAATTACCCATAGTTATCTAACACATGTCTACTCTACAGAAACATTTTAATGATGTTCTTCTGTAGTGTCAAAGAATATGAGTCCCATAAAACTATTATACCTCTTTAAACAGCGAGTCTGGTGGTACACATTCGCAGTGTCCACCCCCTGGCTTGTCATGCTCGTTTGCGCATGTGCTGTAACAAGGCAAGAGTGGTACAGTTGCATTCCACCATCCATGGGCCAAGGAACTACAATCCACTGGTGATGTCACGCTTGGAAGGTAAGGGTAACAGGTAGGTGAAATGGGCAAGAGGGGTCAGGAGAGCCTAATCTGACCTGATGCTGGGGTCCCTGACTCGCCCTGATCTTAGAGGTACCTCTAATGGTGTGGAGTTCCGAGCTGCCACCCTGTACCCTAAAACTCCTGATTAGCCCGAGGCTGAGGGCCCATACCTCCACCTACGGGTCAGGGATCACAGCTTCTCTCAAGGAAAGACTTAGTCTAGCAGCAAGCATCAGCACAGCACCAAGATAAAGGATGGCTTGTTACACCTGCATGGAGAGCTCCTTTTAGCATGTTTACATCTCAGCAAAATCTTTAAAATGCAAGCACCACACCTCAAATCAACTCCAGACCTTTTATGTATGTGACGTGGGGGCCAGTTTACTCCGTTTTAAAGGCGATGTGCTACGTGCCTTTAGATGGACCAGCGGCCCCATAGAATAGGGACCAGTTAGCTCACCGTAGATCAAAGTGAGCGTCTACGGGACTAATTAAAAGGGGGTTCTTAATGTTTTTTGTGACGTCACTGAGCTGATTCGGTAAGGCTACCATGATAGGTATTGAACTTATGCAGTGGAATTAGCAAGATGTTGCTCCCCAGTGCTGATGCGTAGATCCCCGGGGGCCAGAGCTCATGTTGTGCAGGATCTTGCTAAGGACCTTTATACATGACGACATCAAAGGTGAGACACGGAAGCGATTGCTCGACGGTTCTTTCTTAACCACAGCGCAGGTACATGGCACAGTGGATGATTAGCTGGGTGGACTCAGCAGTGATAGTGTGCCGAACATCGCTGCTGCCTTTCTACACTCCTAGTCTGAGCGTTCCCAGCATATGCGCAAGGATGGACGTCGGCTACGGGAGGCTGCTTATGCCTACATGATGCATCGCTGAATCTTGGGGCAGGCTTGTCCCGGTTGTTCACTCCCGTAAGCTTAACCGCTGGATACGGCGGATGGTTGGGTTGTGCTTTAAAGCTGCTCCCCACTGTGGCGGGTTTCGTGACGAGGGACATCGCTGATGCTTCACTTTTACCGTGATGTCGCTGTGATTTGGACAGGGACGCACTTTGAATTCGCAGGTGAGTAACCATCAGTCGTGCAATAAGCCATCTGGAAATTTGTTGGCACCCCTAGGACTGCTTGAACACTGCTACGTGGACGGCCCACTTGATCAGGAGTGCGGAGCCTCGCTCATCTGCAAATTATAGCGGTCACTTCAAGTTTGACACTTCTATCGAAACTATCATGATTGTGTTCTACTGTCAATAAACCCTGAGTCACACACAGGAACCATAGCAGGTCCACTGTCTAGGTGTTGTATTTGGGTTTGGAACTAGTAAAACATATCACTGCAGACACAGATATGGTGCAAATAAAACTTGTAGACGCACCGTGGGGGCTACACTCCCCCTTGGTTAAAATGAAGTTTTCCACGTATAAACTACACTTATAACAAAGGATTTAAATTACTAAGTATATAGCCCAAAATTTTATTAATAGCAAATAGACACTTAAAACATGTTTGGTGATATAGGCTTACAAACGGAATACTTTGTTGCTTGATTTTGTGCAAAGTGTAGTTTGTACTAATAAGTCAGGCTTGTTAAGCGTAGATATACGTTCACATTTTAACGTTGAACAATATATTTTAAGCTTTTTTAAAAGGTACTGTCTGAGTAGATGGTACCGTAGTAAAACCACCATTGAAAGCATAAAGGGTATCCGAGTGATAAAAAAAATATATGTCGCGAAACGAATCCTCTGGCAGTTTGACCAACCGCCTGGGCCCCACAACACTCCTCATTCAACCTCCTCCCCGCAAAGTCCACAGACCTGACTGTTTAGGTAAAGGTGGGTAAACAGAGCAGAGGCTTTTCACTTGCTGTGTGGAAGTTCGGGCCACCGACAGTCTTGCGGTAGAGGTGATTTACGCCTGGCACGCTGGGCTTGTTGGCGCTTTGGGCTCTGCACTCCTGTCGTCTGGTTTCTGGTTTTGCATGTGTGGTGGGATGTGTTTATTTGAGTAGAGCTGTTTGTAGTTTGGGGTAAGCTGACTGAGCGTGGGTATTGTTGGAACCTGGTGAATCACAGGATGTGTCGGCAATCGAACCAAACCCATTATAACGGTTTTATTTATAGTAGAAGATATGTACTTTTTATCCTTCAGGCAGTGCCCATAGGGCGAAATCCTCATGGGTACTGTGGGTATCGTCGTCTCTGCCCAATGCTCGCGATGACGATGGGTAGCTTCGCACTTGATAATATGAGTTAGAATGGTTCGTATGCAAGCCAGTGATGCATGGAGGTGCGCATCCTTCTAGGGAGTGATTACAGCCTGCCAGGCTGCTGCCTTTGTCTTGTATCTCGCAGTGAAAGGTTTTTCTTTTGGTTGATGTAAGGTTTTTGGAGGCTCTCCGTTTCAAGGGTAGAAACGAGCGCCAACATCCGTAGGTTGGAAGCACTCCCGTCCTGGTTCGCGGTGGCTGTCATAGAGATGAGTTGCGTCTGAGAAGTGGGAGCTTCCTCTAGTGTGAATGCGGTGCGAGTGGCGAGCGTCAAAATGGGTCAGTTGCCGGCCGTCCACCGGAATGACAAGTCCTATTCACTAGGGTGAAGGAGCATACACGGTTGGGGGCTTAGGAATTGAGTTTTGAAGTGGTGACGCAGTCTGGCTTGGGAAGCTGACACCGTCCTTTACATCATCATGTGTGCATTAGCTTATGTGACCGGATAGGTTTCATACAAAAGTCCTATTCCACTGTCCTAGTAGTTAATCACACCTGTAGTCTTAGAAGCCTTACAGATGTTCTCGGCTGCTGTCTAATGGTAAAGAGATCCCAAACGTTATAGCCTGTAAACGGTCGTGGTCACTCGCATCGTCCACCCAGGTCTTGTCTCATGCTGGCATTCTTCTTTGGGGAAAAACACAGTGACAGTCATTCACACCGGTCAAGGATTACTTTGCATGGTAGATGTCTTCCTGCTTGGGGTAGGTAGGTGAACCATTGCCCTAGGGGTTTGTAGTCCAATCGTGGAAAGCTTTGGGGTCCCGTCCCCGGTTGATTCGATAGGGTACCTAAATGTTTGGGCTTTGTCTTAGCCCACCCACGTGAGGGGAGGGTCTGATACCAGCTGAGGCCTTCACTGCCACTTACTGGTCGGGATCACAGCTCTCTAGGGAAGACTTGACCAATGGTAAAGCGGTCAGAAACAGTACTTTAGGAAAAGGAACATTGTCCAATCTGAGACATAAAGTCCTTAGTTTACATCAGCAACATACCCTTGAAATGGCAGCTCGTATCCTGTTCTGACCCAACCTTTTGTATGACCAGGCCCAGGGCCCAGGGTTATACACGGTGTATACTCTTCTTCCCTTGTCACGGGGGACCGCGCCTGCCGGTGGGGGCCCGGTGTAGTGCAGATCAAAAGTGAGGTCGTCTTACGGGAACAGATTAAAAGGGGTTTTAATTTGTTTTCTTCGTGAGCCACCTATGAGTAGATTCGGTAAGGGCACCGACGCTGCGGAACCTCCCGGGGTGATGGACAGCAGCAAGATGTTACGCTCCCCACAGGCTGAGCGGTGATCCCGGGGGCTGGAGCTGCTCAAATGTTGTGCGGCAGCTGCGGTTCTTTAGTTATGACGGACAGTTCATAAGGAGACACGGACACATTAGTCTCTGCAACGGTTCTTTACTGTACAACCAGTACATGGCTTACAGTGGCTTGCAGTAGATTGAGGTAGGAACCAGCAGTGATGGCTCCAGGATCCCGAGACCCCTTGTACCTCCTTAGTCTACTCTTAGCGTCGCCAGGATCCAGGCCGGGATCGAGGAGTGGTCGATGGCGCTTCATGCCTATCCATGATGTACGTTTGGATTCTTTGGGGAGCCTTGGGTCCCTCGGTGGGTAACCGCTGGTTGAGATGGAAACTGGCTGGTGGTGGGGTGCTCCTATAAAGCTGCTCCTCCCGGGGCTGGTTCGCGTGACAGAGGTGAACTGCTGCCGCTTCGGTACCAGTGAACCGGCTGTGAGTTGTGGGCACGGGAGTCTTTTGGGAACCCGTGTAGAAATGCCCATTCCCGGTGGTTAAGGCCTCAGGTGCTGACACCCGACCGGTGACGGCCCAGGGGCCCGCACGGAGTGCGGAGCCCCCGCTCCACTCCAAGTTCTAGTCTGCTCTCTTCAAGTTCTAGACTATCTTCTATCTACTGACTGTCTAGATTATTGTGTTCTCTTCACTACCCTAACACTCCACCCACCAGGACCTAGGATTGGTCCCTGTTCTAGGTGTTGTATGTTGGGTTGGATCTCCGAGTTAACTATTTCACTGCTTTGTCTAGAGAATATTGCGGCTGCAATACTCCCTTGTGACGCACTCGCTGCGGGGCGCCACACTTCCCTTGGTTAAATCAGCTTGTCCCCAAGCGCTGTCAATACTTTGATCACTTTACAGATCTAAGGTATTTTCATCATTTTATTATATAAAATATATGACACACATATTATTATAAAATATAAAAAACAGCAAACAAGAATACTTTAGGTTATGAGATAGGAATATTAAACAGGTAATCTAGATTTGTGGACGGCGCCTGCTTAGGTGCAGTACTTTAATGGAGAGTTCACCAGGTGTTGCCCTCACTGATGTCACACTAGTTCAATATTAACGTACGGTAAAAGAGTTTTGATGTACAGTTCATAATTTGTTTTAACTTCACTGGTTGGTGATGTGCTACCCGGGATAGCATACACTCCATCTGTCACAAGATATGGCTCGTAATGATATTGCGGACCTCTCAGATTAAGAGGTTCATGTACGGGATGCTTCAGTGTTGAAGTCAACTGATTCCAGGACAGAAGCAATAACATCCTCCTGCATTGAAAACCACTTCAAGCAAACCCAACCCGGGTATTGTAAGATTCAACTGGTGGAAATTCTAAATTCACCGATTTTTCATCAGAAAGTCGGCTGTTACTGCTGCTGATCGCCAGACCTCCTTGTTGGGCGACGTGATCTCGGCTTGCCACTCCTCTCGTCGTCTCTGGCGTACATCTCCGTCGTTACGGCTCGGGGTGTAAAGATGAGTAACGGAGCTGGTGGTTTGGCGGGAAGCTTGAACTTGGCGGGCTGTCTGTATCGGAACCCGGTGGAACGGCACAGGGGAAGGTGTCGGCAGTGCACCCGACCAGTGTACCCGAGCTGTATGCCCGGAAGGAAGTTCTCTGTTGTCTCCCCAAGCGAACCCGGTGTCGAAATCCTCAGCGGTACTGTGGGTCTCGTCGTCATCCTCTCCGACCTCTTCCTCGATGATCACATCAGGCTGCTCGATGATGAAAGACGTTAAAGCTTGTTCCGTTGTACAACAGGGCGGTGGTGCTGCGGATCCTTCCGTAGGGACGTCCTGTAAGGCTTCCAGGCTGCCTGCCTCTTCATCTGTTTCCGCAGGTAAAGGTGTTTCAATCCCGGTTACCAGGTAGGCCTCTGTAGTTGCAGAGGAGGCCTCCGGTTCAAGGAGAAAACAAGCGACAGTCTCGGTAGTGTGGAAACTAGTCGCGGGTTCCGCAGGTGGAACCTGGTAGAGATCGAGTTCTTCCATGGAGCGTGTTATGAGCTCCGGCTCAAGAACGGAATCGGTTGCGATGTTGGTCGCTGGAACGGGTCGAGTTGCGGCCTCCACCGGAATGACACAGTCTATTGGCTCAGGTGACGGAGCAGGACAGGTGGTAGGCGAGGGTGAGGCGGTCGAGAAGCTGGTGACGTCGTCTGGGCTTGGAGAAGCTGCACCCGGTCGGCTCTGCTGCATCGCATGGTGTAGTCGTCTGCCTAGGGTCGCGCTCCAGCTACGGATCGTCCATTCCACTGTCTCTAGTAACCGCACCCGGAGGTCTTGTAGAGCCTCTAGCCAGAAGTCGGGGCTGCCGTCTATGGTAAAGGCAGGATCCGGACCCGGTTGGCTGATGGCTGCTCTGGCCTCCGCCTCGACCTCCCGCATCAGGTCTTGGAGTCTCATGCTGGCCATTCTTCTTTGGAGGGAAACCACACCCGATCAACCGGTAAGACGTTCTTGTTGAGCTGGTGAAGATGTCTTCTCTCTCTGTCGGTGTGTCTAGGTATGACACTCCCATCTCCTCTGGGCTTTTGTAGTCCAATCGTGGGAAAAGTCTTTGGGGTCCGCCCCCATGGTTGATTCGAGCAATCAGGGCGGACAAAGAGTTTGGCGCCTTTTGTCTTTAGCCCTCCCACAGTGAGGGGGGGGTTGACTCACTCCTGGGCTTCACGTGGCGGCTTCTTGTGGCGGGAACGCCATCTTGGGCGCCATCTTGACCCAATGGTGTAAAGGCGGGAAAGTTCTTTTAGGGACGAACAAAGTCCAATTGTAGACAATAAAGTCCAGTTTAAGCACAACATACCCGTTGGGTAACGGGCCTGCTCGTATCCTGTTCGTGACGCCATTTTCTGACGCACACCAGGGGCCAGGGTTACTCCCGGTTTATACAGGCGATTCTTCTCCTTCCTTGTCACGGGTGGACCGCGCCTGCCGGTAGTGGGGCCCGGTGTAGTGCAGATCAAAAGTGAGGTCGTCTTACGGGAACAGATTAAAAGGGGTTTTAATTTGTTTTCTTCGTGACGCCACCTATGAGTAGATTCGGTAAGGGCTACCGACGCTGCGGAACCTCCCGGGGTGATGGACAGCAGCAAGATGTTACGCTCCCCACAGGCTGAGCGGTGATCCCCGGGGCTGGAGCTGCTCAAGATGTTGTGCGGCAGCTGCGGTTACCTTTAGTTCATGACGGACAGTTCATAAGGAGACACGGACACAGTTAGTCTCTGCAACGGTTCTTTACTGTAACCAGCAGGCAGTACATGGCTTACAGTGGTTGAGTAGAAGACCGGGTGGACTCAGCAGTGATAGTGCTCCTCAGAGATCCGCAGTGTACCTCCTTTCTACCTCCTTAGCTTCTCTTGCCAGCGTCGCCCAGGAATACCAGGTCGGGTACGGGGAGGCTGCTTCAATGCCCTATCCATGATGTACGTTCTGGATTCTTTGGGGAGCCTTGGGTCCCTCGGTGGGTACACCGCTGGTTAGACGACTGGAAACTGGCTGGTGGTGGGGTGCTCCTATAAAGCTGCTCCTCCACGGGGCTGGTTCGCGTGACAGAGGTGAACTGCTGCCAGCTTCGGTACCAGTGAACCGGCTGTGAGTTGTGGGCACGGGAGTCTTTTGGGAACCCGTGTAGAAATGCCCATTCCCGGTGGTTAAGGCCTCAGGTGCTGACACCCGACCGGTGACGGCCCAGGGGCCCGCCACGGAGTGCGGAGCCCCCGCTCCACTCCAAGTTCTAGTTGCTCTCTTCAAGTTCTAGACTATCTTCTATCTACTGACTGTCTAGATTATTGTGTTCTCTTCACTACCCTAACACTCCACCCACCAGGACCTAGGATTGGTCCCCTGTTCTAGGTGTTGTATGTTGGGTTGGATCTCCGAGTTAACTATTTCACTGCTTTGTCTAGAGAATATTGCGGCTGCAATACTCCCTTGTGACGCACTCGCTGCGGGGCGCCACATATGTAATTGAGAATGAAATAATGGAGGAATTGACCACTCCTGCCCATAGAACAGCCATTGAGTCAATTACTTTTGATCACTTTAACAGTAGGGTGGCACATGTAAAGGAGCTGAAACTCCTAAACCCTTCATCCAATTTTAATGTGGATACCATCAAACATATATATACATACACAGGCATAATTATGTGTATATATATATATCTACAACTTACATACGCACACACACACACAAACACATTTAAAGGTCTACTGCTAGATAGGAATTATTACCAACAGACCATTGTACCTCAGATAGAGGGTTGTTTTGGTAAGGTCGTACCCTAGCATTTTTAAGGGCAGCAACCGGTTGATCATATGGGATGAGATTCAACCAGGGTTGGCCCTCACTGATTTGTGCACCTGTTTTTACTAGGTTTTCAATCCTTTTTAAGTCAGTACTGAGTAAAAGTTAAGTTTTATGTCTTTTTTATTCATTACTATTACCATTTTGCTTTATTACACTTTTGACTGTTGGTAATTTGCTACCCCAAGTGGATAATTGTGTCCATTACCTCCTAGTCATAGATCCTAAACTGAAAAAAAATATGGCTCTACTCATGATTACTGCAGAGAAAAACCTTCTCAGATCTCAAACCGGAGGTTCATGTAGCAAAGGGAGCTTCAGGTGCTCGCTCGAAAAAGTCCAACTGATTCCAGGAATTCAAGAAGCAAGTAACAGTGCCTCTCTGTATTTGGAAAAATCCATATTTTATTTTTAGCAAACTAAATATATTCCAACCCGGGAGTTGAACATTCCAACCTGGTTGGAATGTTTTTAATTTGCTAAAATAAAATACAGATTTTTCCAGATACAGAAAGTCCCTGTTACTTGCTTCTTGAATCCCATTACCTCCTTGTCTGTGGCACACCTGATCAGTGCAACTCGTGACTGTTGAAGGCAATAAACACAATTTTCTATTGCTTCTGATATGGCAAGAGTTAACAGAAGTTATTTTTGATGGACTCCAATTCCATTGTACTCAGTGAGTGACAGCTCCTGCTCCTTCTTCAATTATGTATGCACTTAGTCACAGGATAGAATGTATGTTCTTTCAGTAAGAACCACCTACCTGACAACTGAGGATCATGTCAGCCCCATGTCACAGCCATAGATGCAAAACAATTCTTGTCAAATCAAAAAGAAAGAATATCTTGCATCTTTCAGGACCTACTGGTAAATGTTTGAACACTAGGGGACCATTCTATATACATGTGGCACCCCTGTGGTCCGGCTGCCACTAATGGTATTGCATGCATTTCACATGTATGGTATCTGGCCCAGAGGTAAGAGGGAAAGCTTTGCTGAGACTCTCATTTGCACCCAACACAGTCCAAACTCCAGGCCATGGAGGTGCTGGGCAGAAGAAACCCACATTCAGGGCAGTCTCCACCTAGGAGTTAGGTTAGGGGTGGGTGGCAAGATGCAGACAGCTCTAGAGAGATCCAGTCGGGCAGCTGGGGAAGCTACTACTACACGTGGAGTTAGATGCTAGTCCCAGACCCGAGGACATGAATCTGCTGCCGGCTGTTCAAGTCGGGCACAGGAGCTAGCTGCAGTAGGGGTACCAGCCACAATTCAGTTTGGACACTTCAGGACGAACTATGAAACTGGAGGTCACTGGGCTTCAGGTACAGTGGTTACCTTAGTGGACCCTCCCAGGCTCAATGAATGACATAGGGTTAGGGACCAGCAAGACAGTCGCTCAAAGAACCCACAGTCACCTGCCTGCTGGGACTGGTAACCACAGAACACTTAGGAGAGGACAGGAGTAACAAGTATTAGAGGGAAGAAGGCAGCAAGGAAGGCCAAATATCCTGTGTTTTGGCAAAATGGACTCTGAATACTCCTGGGCTGTCCAGGACATGCACTTGTTGGATGATGTACCCTGCTGGGATGTAACTGCACTGAACTTCAGTAAATTGTAAGAACCACAAGAACTCAGTGTCGTCTGGTCCTTCCTTCTCCCACCTGCAGAGACGCCACCTTGCACCACAACCCTGGTCTTCTACCTTTTTCTATCCACTTTCTACACCTTCCAGGGGACCTCAGCCCTAACTGGAGAGGGCTTACCACCTGGGCTGCCTACCATCTTCCCTTGGAAGTCCCCCATAGCAGCCCCTGGCCACCTACAGTTGGTATCATGACAAACCATAAACTTTAATCCCTTGTAAATAACCCCTTAGCAACGTCTGGTCAAGGTCACGGCTTCTGCGTTCACCAACGTGATAAATAGACTTTGCCCTGGATTGTCCAAGTACACTGGCCCCATGAATGCTGCACCTTTCTGGCATAACGAACGGGATGCCGAAACCCCGTTGCAATGGAGTCCTGTGTGCTATTAATGTGCGAAAGACTGTGTGTTACTGGACTATGTAATGGCGGCCGCCATGCTGCAGAACCATGTGCTGGGCTAGAGAAGTGTTGCACACTCCCATCTTGGGAAATGCCCAGCTGCGGTACCAAAAGTACAGCCAGCTCCCTAAATGCACTCTAAAGCAAGCTGGTGTTGTGTCCCTCAACCGGGATGCACCGCCTCCTACCATGCAGTCCTATGCCCAGAGCTAGTACTGCCCTCAAACAGGAGGAGGAAGAGAGAAACAAGCAGCATGCAAGGAAGGAGGATGCCATCGCTGGTGTATGGACATGGAAAAGAGAGATGCCGGTGTCCGGAGGTGCTGTAAACAGCACCATCTCCGTCCCCGCCGACTCGAGAACAGCAGAAGCACCAGCTCCAGGGAGTTTGTGGATGGCGTGGTGGTCCATACGCTGACTCTTCGTCATGGATTGTCCAAGTACCCCACCCCATGACTGCCGTATACATCTCCTGTTCAGTTAAATTAGAGCTGCCACCCTACCAGTAGTGATAGGTAGCTCAGATCTTTAGTGTTTATGGATTATGTTTACAGTTGCGTTCTTAGAGAGTGCGCCTTATCACAAAACATTTGACATTAAAGACTGCAGATGAGAACTGCAGTTTATGCTCCTGTGTAGGAGCTGAGTTCTGGGCATAAGCCACTATAAAGTGTCTGACGCTGTGGTGAGTGGCTCTGCTCTCTGTTAACATCTGACCACCACCAGAGCTGATCAGTGGCGGCGCTGATCACCACTAATATATGTTTAGTTATGTTAAATGGTTTTTCCCACAATCAGGGCTGTGAAGTCGGAGTTGGATTCATGAAAATTGAGGAGTTGGAGTCGGAGGTTTGGTGTACTGACTTCACAGCCATGGTCGGGGGTTGCGGTTGTGTAGTTGGAGTTGGTGTTCATTTTGGTGGAGTTGGAGTCAGATTCAGGGAAATTGAGGAGTTGGAGTCGGGGTCGGATGCCTACTGACTCCACACCCCTACCCACAACCACACTAGTTATTTTTACAAAGCACAGTAAATTCATACTTATTGTTAATATGCAGACTAATCCCAACATAAAATGCTTTACCCTTTGGTCTTTTTTTTCATCTCCATCTGCCCCTCTCTCCACCTATCTTCACATAACTGAATGGGCAGTCCTATTCTTATCTCCTTAAAGGGAACCTGTTACCACCTTTTAGCATGTTAAACTGTGCCCACCAGATTACACATAATGTAAATGGATTTCTTATAACCCCTCTATGTGCCCAGACTGACCCCTCATACCTGAAATATGTGTACCCTCAACCTCCTGATGTATAACCTCCTTGCCGCCCCCCCTGGCTGCAAAACCCACCCTGCAGTTTGAAATCTCCCGCCCCTCCTCTGGCTAGCGCGGTGAGTGACAGAAGCACTCGCGCCTGCGCAGTGGAGCCGCTGGAGTAGGTGACCGCGCTCCTCGAGTGAAGTGTGGAAGTCTCACGAGACTTCACAAATCTCGCAAGATGTCGGCACTAGCTTCAATGGAGGAGCGTGGTCACCTGTTCCAGCTGCTCCACTGCGCAGGCGCGAGTGCTTCTGTCATTCATCGCGCCAGCCAGAGGAGGGGCGAGAAATTTCAAACTGCAGGGCGAGTTTTGCAGCCAGGGGGGTGGCAAGGAGGTTATACATCAGGACTAAATAGCAGCCTTCCAGACTCAATAGGAGGCAGCGCTGGGGCACAATATAAGTTCATATTTCAGGTATGAGGGGTCAGTCTGGGCACATAGAGGTGTTATAAGAACCCCATTGACATTATGTGTAAGCTGGTGGGCACAGTTTAAAATGCCCAAAGGGGGTGACAGGTTCCCTTTAAACTTTATTTCCCAGCAGCACTTTTTTTCACCTGTCCTACAGTCTCCTCCTCCAGTAATGGCTGATAACAGGGAGTAATAGATTGTAGTCACCTTTCCTACAGTCTCCTCCCTAGTCAGGGCTGAAGACCCCTTTCCCCTCTTATTTGTGCTCCTGTATAGCTCCACTTCTGAGTCCTCATCAAGTTAAACTAAGTGTAAAATTCACCTTATACTTCTGTGCATTCTCTGTTCCTGTACAAAAATATGTCAGCACCTGTATAAATCTACATCCTGCAAAATGTATTTTTCTTTTCAGACCCTCTATACAGAGCCCCATCCTGCAGTATATCTTTATGCCTAAAACCCTTAAACAGCCCCATCCTGTGGTTTCTCTTCTTTCTGTCCACTCTATATACATGTCATCTTATATATCACCTTTCCTTTCAGCCTCTGTATATACAACCCCATCCTGCATTTTCTCTTTTTTTTGTCCCATATTAATGAAGCTTATCCTACAGTTTACTTCTCCTCTCAGGCTCCCTATATACAACCCCTAACAGCAGTATATATCTTTTTTATGTCCCCTCTATATACAGTCCATCCAGAAACATATGTCTACTTTATGTGCTCCTCATGTGTATAGCCCTATTCTACAGTAGACTGCTTCACTTAGTTATAAGCACATGCACACACCTGGCATGACCTCTGCACTTTAATATAGAAAGCTCTGCAACTTTTGGCGACATCAAGCCTCATAGTACAAGCCCAATTCGGGACTTGTCTCAGAGCAGACCTATGCAAGCAGAAAGCCAGCTGACATAGACTGAACTGTGCATGATAGACTAGGAACTCTGAAACTACTTCAGGGCTGTTCTAATGGCAACTGGAGAGGAAATAGAGCCTGGGGGGTATCCTTTAAGGTGTGATATGTGCAAAATGGAGCATATTTTAAAATTATTATATTGGCACAACTGAATAATTATATGTATTATAAGCCCACATTGTGATTTTGGGAATACACCTTTAGCTCTAATGGCCCCTTTACACGCCGCTACCGAAAGATAGAAACCGGCAGGTATCAGAGACAATTGTACCTGATACCTTGTAAACACCGCGCAGTAGTGGCGCGTAATTCAGGTTGTTCCTCCCTGTCTCTTTGGATACCTGTCTTTCAACCTGAATTACACGCCGCTACTGCGCGGTGTTTACAAGGTATCAGGTACAATTGTCTCTGATACCTGCTGGTTTCTACCTTTCGGTAGCGGCGTGTAAAGGGGCCATTAGTGCTGACTCAAGACTGACTTATTAGAATTTAGGTTCCTTAACATCTTAGGGTCTAGACCTAAATTACTTTTTATATTATAATATTGATTTATTGTTATAGGGGGATACTGTCACCAGACATGAAGAAAACTTAATACTGGAACCAACAAATATCCAATATAAAAGGTATTCTTCACCACTGGATAACTTTTTATTAATGGCAGCAGAGTACAATAAAACATTAAGCAACTCTATACTTGCCCTTGACATAAACCATATCTCATGAATACTGCAGCCAACAATTCTGTTACAGCCAAATGAGTCGGTCGACAGGATAGGGGGTATTTGGATACCGGGACAGGTGGTTACTTCAGTGGTGAACACGGCTGGTCGGTTCACGGTTCTGTGCCCTGGACCCTCAATGGCGGGTGGGGATGATGATGATGTGGGATTATTATACGTGACGCTACCTGTGGTATCTGGTAATAGGGTTACCAGCGCTGCGGCTGGCCGCTGAGGTGATGGAAATGCAGCTTTTGTAGTACAGTTCTCCACAGGTGGAGCTTTACCTCAGGGCAGCGGGGTTGATGAGGGGAGTCTTAGTCCTCACCTCTGTGATGCTGTAGATGTCCTCCGGGCGACAGATGAAAGGAGAACAGACACCAATTCAGCTCAAACAGTTCTTTACTTGCACCAGGTGAAATCGGTACACGGTACAGTCCAGGTTAACCGGGGGCCGTAGACAGGGCCGGTTTTAGGCAAAGTGGGGCCCTAGGCAAAAGGTTAAAGTGGGCCCTAAATGCTCAGGCCCCTTTCACATCTAACGCTTTGCTGCATTTTGCTCAATTTGCATTTCCATGCGTTTTTACCGCAAAAACGCATCAAAACGCATGCGTTTTTGTTCCCATTGATTTTAATGGAAACACATGCAAAAACGCTGCCCAAAACATCGGGAAGATGTTTTGTGCTGCATTCGCAAAAATGCATGCGTTCCCATTGAAATCAATGGGGGAAAAAACGCTAGCATTTTTAATGCGTTTTTAGCGGTAAAAACGGCTAGAAAGGCAAATTTAGCAAAACGCACACCAACCTTAGATGTGAAAAGGCCGTAGTTATATGGTAAGAGTGACTTCATAAGTTGATTATCTAGGTCAGAATAAGAACATACTGAACGTCATTTTTATTTCAATCATAAAAAAAACACTGAAATTTGTAAAAAAAAAAAATATATATTTTTTTTTTATTTTCCCAGACCCATGATGTTTTAATTTTTGAAGATACAGGGCTATGTGAGGGGTTACTTTATGTGCCCTGAGCTGACATTTTTACTGATACCATTTTGAGTCAGATACAACATTTTGATCGCCTTTTATTGCATTTTATTGTAACAACGTGGTGGCTTAAAAAACATAATTCTGGCGTTTTTATTTTTTTCCCATTACGCCATTTACCAATTGGATTAATTTACTTCATATATTGATAGCTTAGATTCTTACGAACGCAGCGATACCAGATATGTGTATTTTTACATTTTCTTCACTGTTTTATTGCTATTTTCAGTTCAGCTCCTTTGGGGGCCCCTAAGAGAGTGGGGGCCCTAGGCAACTGCCCAGTCTGCCCCCCCCCCTAACGCCGGCCCTGACGGTACCCTAAGTGACATTTTAGCAATACCAGTATTTTTTGCTCAATCTAGTAAAGTACAAATTATGATCTTCTTGTAGTAGTGTCCCCAACCTGGTCTCCATCTTGTAGTAATGTCCCCATACTGGTCCCCATTGTATATTAATGTCCCCCAAACTGATCCTCATCATGTAGTAATGTCCCCATCCTGATCACCTTCTTGTAGTAATGTCCCCCAAACTGATCCTCATCATGTAGTAATGTCCCCATCCTGGTCCTCTTGTAGTAATGTCCCCACCCTGGTCTCCATCTTGTAGTAATGTCCCCATCCTGGTCCCCATCCTATATTAATGTCTCCCATCCTGGTCCTCCTCTTGTAGTAATGTCCCCATCTTTTAGTAATGTTCCCTCCCTTGTCATCTTGTAGTAATGTCCTGGTCTCTGTTCTTTTTGTTCTCTCGCTCACACACACACATAGGGCTTGTCCACACACCTGCGCTTTCAGTATTTAGCGCTTCTGCGCTAAATACTTAGGCTTTGACAGAGAAGCGCAGGTGCAAGCAGCGTTTCCCTGTGCGCCCGGGATAAGCGCACACTATGCAGCCTGCTGTATAAACTGGTTACCACGATACACATCGGGTAACCAGGGACAGCGTCTGCTGAAAGCGGCCGCATACACGCACCTCTGCTTCTCTGTCAAAGCCTAAGTATTTAGCGCAGAAGCGCTAAATACTGAGAGCACAGGTGTGTGGACAAGCCCTATGTGTGTGTGTGTGTGTGTGTGTGTGTGTGAGCGAGAGAACAAAAAGAACAGAGACCAGGACATTACTACAAGATGACAAGGGAGTTTGAGTGTGTGGACAAGCCCATATATACACACCCCCATATCTGGAGTTCCTGCCGCCCTAGGCACTTTCAGCGGTCACGTTCCCCTTCCCCCCCCCAGGCTGCTATCTTCGGCTGTAACAGCGCCTTACCTGACTCCACTCTTCTCATTCCGGCAGCTTCTTCCTCTGTGGCTCCCAGTCTTCCGCTTGCTGGCAGCAGCCGGCACCAGCCTGCAGCCGGCAGGCCGGCACCAGCCAGCACGTTGCACCAGCCTGCAGCCGGCAGCCGACACCAGCCAGCACATGGCACCAGCCTGCACCCGGCAGCCGGCACCAGCCAGCACATGGCACCAGCCTGCACCAGCCAGCACATGGCACCAGCCAGCACATGGCACCAGCCTGCACCCGGCACCAGCCAGCACGTGGCACCAGCCGCCGGCGATGTGCCGCTCATGCGGCGCAGCAATACACTCACACATATACATACACTCACACACAAATATACACGCACACACATATACACACTCACACATACACACTCACTCACATATACACACAAATACTCACACATATACACACAAATACACTCACACATATACACATACACACTCACTCACATATACACACAAATACACTCACTATTATACACATACACACTCACATATACACACAAATACACTCACTATTATACATATACACACTCACATATACACACAAATACACTCACTATTATACACATACACACTCACATATACACACAAATACACTCACTATTATACACATACACACTATTATACACACAAATACACTCACTATTATACACATACTCACTCACATATACACACAAATACTCACACATATACACACAAATACACTCACTATTATACACATACACACTCACTCACATATACACACAAATACACTCACTATTATACACATACACACTATTATACACACAAATACACTCACTATTATACACATACACACTATTATACACACAAATACACTCACTATTATACACATACACACTATTATACACACAAATACACTCACTATTATACACATACATACTATTATACACACAAAAATACACTCACTATTATACACATACACACTATTATACACACAAATACACTCACTATTATACACATACACACTCACTCACATATACACACAAATACTCACACATATACACACAAATACACTCACTATTATACACTCACTCATATATACACACAAATACACTCACTATTATACACATACACACTATTATACACACAAATACACTCACTATTATACACATACACACTATTATACACACAAATACACTCACTATTATACACATACACACTCACTCACATATACACACAAATACTCACACATATACACACAAATACACTCACACATATACACATACACACTCACTCACATATACACACAAATACACTCACTATTATACACTCACTCACATATACACACAAATACACTCACTATTATACACATACTATTATACACAAAAATACACTCACTGCAAGCAGCGTTTCCCTGTGCGCCCGGGATAAGCGCACACTATGCAGCCTGCTGTATAAACTGGTTACCACGATACACATCGGGTAACCAGGGACAGCGTCTGCTGAAAGCGGCCGCATACACGCACCTCTGCTTCTCTGTCAAAGCCTAAGTATTTAGCGCAGAAGCGCTAAATACTGAGAGCACAGGTGTGTGGACAAGCCCTATGTGTGTGTGTGTGTGTGTGTGTGTGTGTGAGCGAGAGAACAAAAAGAACAGAGACCAGGACATTACTACAAGATGACAAGGGAGTTTGAGTGTGTGGACAAGCCCATATATACACACCCCCATATCTGGAGTTCCTGCCGCCCTAGGCACTTTCAGCGGTCACGTTCCCCTTCCCCCCCCCCCCAGGCTGCTATCTTCGGCTGTAACAGCGCCTTACCTGACTCCACTCTTCTCATTCCGGCAGCTTCTTCCTCTGTGGCTCCCAGTCTTCCGCTTGCTGGCAGCAGCCGGCACCAGCCTGCACCCGGCAGCCGGCACCAGCCAGCACGTTGCACCAGCCTGCACCCGGCAGCCGGCACCAGACAGCACATGGCACCAGCCTGCACCCGGCAGCCGGCAACAGCCAGCACATGGCACCAGCCTGCACCTGGCAGCCGGCACCAGCCTGCACCCGGCACCAGCCAGCACGTGGCACCAGGCTGCACCCGGCACCAGCTGCCGGCGATGTGCCGCTCAGGCGGCGCAGGAATACACTCACACATATACATACACTCACACACAAATATACATGCACACACATATACACACTCACACATACACACTCACTCACATATACACACAAATACTCACACATATACACACAAATACACTCACACATATACACATACACACTCACTATTATACACATACACACTCACATATACACACAAATACACTCACTATTATACACATACACACTATTATACACACAAATACACTCACTATTATACACATACACACTATTATACACACAAATACACTCACTATTATACACATACTCACTCACATATACACACAAAATACTCACACAATATACACACAAAACTACACTCACTATTATACACATACACACTATTATACACACAAATACACTCACTATTATACAAAATACACACTATTATACACTCAAATACACTCACTATTATACACATAAATACACTCACTATTATACACATACATACTATTATACACACACAATACACTCACTATTATAACAACACACTATTATACACACAAATACACTCACTATTATACACATACACACTATATACACACAAATACACTCACTATTATACACATACACACTCACTCACATATACACTCACACATACTCACACTCTCTCTCTAACACTCACTCATACACACCTGATGCCCCGGGCCATTATATATGCAGCCGCCGCGGTACCGCTTTACTGTGACTACTGTGACAGGTACCGCCGGCTCAGCTCACACAAGCGCCTTCGCGCCTGTACATTCACGGAAGCAGGCGGCCGGCGGACCAATCAGAAGCCTCCTGCGACGTCACAGGCGGCTTGGTCTGCCGGCTGCCTGCTTCCGTGAATGTACAGGCGCGAAGGCGCTTGTGTGAGCTGAGCCGGCGGTACCTGTCACAGTAAAGCGGTACCGCGGCGGCTGCATATATAATGGCCCGGGGCATGCATTTTTCTTACATGGTGCCCCGGCCCGCAGCAAGGAGCGTGGTGGGCCGCGAGTTTGAGACCCCTGCTATAGACGATAGAATCAAAGCACACGTATAAGGGTTTCTTTTGCTTCAAAGTGAGAAGTTTATTGAGACACAGTCAGTACTAAGGAAAGCTCTGCTGTATGTGGGAGACTCTGCTGTATGTAGGGCTGGGGTACTGTATATGTCTGCTGTACATGGAGCTCTAGTGCTGTATATAGGGGAACTCTGCTATATATAGGGCTCTGCTGTATATGGGGAGCTCTGCTGTATCTGGCGGGGGTCTGCTGTATGTGGGGGTGCTGAATATTGGGCTGGGGTGCTGTATGTGGGGGGGCTCTGCTGTATATCGGGGTGCTGTACTGTATATTGGGCTTCTGTGCTGTATATGGGAGTACTGTGCAGTTTATGGGGTGCTGTTCTGTATATGGGGGCACTGTGCTGTTTATGGGGGTGCTGTTTACAGCATAGCCTCGTATAACATAATTAGCCCAAGACAGCCTCAAGGAGGATATATATATACTAGATGAGTGCCTGATGCTATCACATCGGAGGGCGAGGATCGGTGCGGCGGCGGGATGCGGGATGCGGGGGGGCAGCTAATTGGACACACACACACCTACACACACAGATCTACACACAAAGACACACACCTACACACCCCCTTCCGGTCTCCCCCGGTCTCACCCATCGTTGATGGAAGCTTGAACCGGGAATGAGGTGGTCAGCGCAGCATGGAGGCTCGGTGGTCAGCGCAGGATGGAGGGGGTTAATGGTGGAGGTCACTGCGAAAGACACTGAGGGTGAAGGTGCTGGACTGGCCGACCATCTTCAGACCTGAACCCTATAGAGCATCTATGCTGCCTTCTCAAAAAGAAGGTGGAAGAGCGCGAGGTCTCTACAGTACATCCACCATCTTCGTCATTATGAAGGATGAAGAGGATCCAGCGAATCCTGTGAAGATCTAGTGACCTCCAGGTCCAAGAGAGTTAAGGTCGTGCTGGTAAATAATGGTGGTCACACAATATTTTAGCAAAATGTGGCCTTTTTCCCTTAGGGTACCTTTACACGCTGCCACAGGAAGGCAGAAACTGCCAGGCACTGGAGACAATTGTGCCTGTTGCCATGAAATTACTACGAAATGGCAGCATGTAAATAGGGAAATTCCTCCCGGTGTCCTACAGTTCCTTCGAATACCTGTGTCTGAGCCGTGCTCAAAAACAGGAAGGCACAATACCTATGGTGGTGGCGTGTAATCGGGGCACAGGCAAGGTATTTGCGTGGCCTAGCGAATTCCCAGGGGCGTGCCACGGCGTCATGGATACCCGCCCCATCAGCGATCATTGGATCCATTTTATCCTGTTGCCCATGTGAAAATGAAAGAATTGAGGCTAAAAGAACATTTTTATTAGAAAAATTAAAATGACCATTTTTTCCTTCCACTTTGCTTTAGTTCCCGTGAAGCACCTGAAGGGTTAATTATCTTCTTGAATGTAGTTTTGAGTAGCTTGAGGGGTGCAGTTTTTGGAATGGTGTCACTTTTGGGTGTTTTCTGTCATGTACACCCCTCAAAGGGACTTCAAATGTGATGTGGTGACAAAAAAAATGGTTTTGTAAATTTTGCTGGAAACGCACACCAACCTTAGATGTGGAACAGGCCGTAGTTATATGGTAAGAGTGACTTCATAAGTTGATTATCTAGGTCAGAATAAGAACATATTGAACGTCATTTTTATTTCAATCATAAAAAAAAACAAACTGAAATTTGTAAAAAAAAAAAATATTTTTTTTTTATTTTCCGAGACCCATGATGTTTTAATTTTTGAAGATACAGGGCTATGTGAGGGGTTACTTTATGTGCCCTGAGCTGACATTTTTACTGATACCATTTTGAGTCAGATACAACATTTTGATCGCCTTTTATTGCATTTTATTGTAACAACGTGGTGGCCTAAAAAACATAATTCTGGCGTTTTTATTTTTTTCCCATTACGCCATTTACCAATTGGATTAATTTACTTCATATATTGATAGCTTAGATTCATACGAACGCAGCGATACCAAATATGTGTATTTTTACATTTTTTTCACTGTTTTATTGCTATTTTCAGTTCAGCTCCTTTGGGGGCCCCTAAGAGAGTGGGGGCCCTAGGCAACTGCCCAGTCTGCCCCCCCCTAACGCCGGCCCTGGCCGTAGACGTGGATTTTGGAGGATTTTCCAGAGCCTGTCAGAGGTGTCCTTAAAATGGCTCTCCTGGTTCTTTGCCCTGATGGCCTTCTGTACTCCCACTCATGAGTCCAGTCTCTAGTCCTCGGGGTCTGTTGCATAAAGTCTCTGTACTTCTCAGCGTTGTGAACCCAGCTGTGGGACTGATGTTGGACTACTTGATGGGTGCTGTGGCTCTCTTATGTAGGGCCCACAGCCTGACAGTCTGCGCTTAGAGATAAATTGTTAACTAACCGCCTCGGTTCCGGAGTACCGGCGGTGACCTGGGTCTCCAGCTGGCTTCGACCAGTCCTGGAGTGGCCCCCTTCTCCGTCTGGGTCACCTCTCTCCTTAGAGGCTCCCTCCTGTCACGGTCGCAGGGTCCCCTGCTTCCGTCTTCTCTGCTGTCTTACACCGTCTGACTAGTCTTCTAACTGTCACTCCTCGTCTCCCGCTCATCTAGGCTCCACCCCTTAGGACCTACTGAATATACGGTCACCTGTACTAAGGTGGCCTACTGTATGGGTGTTGGGGTACAGACTCTGTAGGGTCCTCCATATCCACGGCTATAGAGGCACTACACCTTCTGTTTGGGGTGCCATACCTCCCTGTGGCGCCTTGCCATGGGGCACCACACAAACACGCGCTGCTATACTGCACAATAGATATTACGTGGGGTGGGCTCATGCGATTGCAGTGAATCCTCTAAGCTCACTGATCTGGATGGACACATGCAGGCCGCTGCAGCAGAACACAGAGGTAAAATGCAAAAATAATTTAACAAAGTGCAGGACCTGTAAATGTATTACGGCACAAAACAGCTGTCGTCCAGAAATTACTTTCCCCCGTATTGCCCCATCCTCCTACATGATTTAATGTCTTGAATAATAGAATACTTTAAGCAATTGGTGAGTGCTGTCTTGATTTTTTCTTCTTTCTACAAATGATTGAATACACTCTATTGAAGGTAGAGCACCACAGATAATTGCTGGTATATCAAGACTACACCCCTCAGTGATCCGGCATGGATATAGTCTGAGTGTCTTTAATGTGGATACACTGCTGCGTTTTTGTACTAAATAATTTAATAAGGTGAAGGAAATCCCAGGCAGATAACCCACAAACATAACCTGAATTCATGGGCAGATGGCAGTGTAACCAAAGACCTTTGACAGATGGTGAGTAGCACACAACATCAGAAGCATAGCAGGAATACAGATGACTAAACAGGTAACAGGATTTCTGGAGGCTGCTGGTAGACAGCAGAGTTACTGATGAGATCACAGGCAGACAGGTAACAGGATGACTGGAGACCACTGGCAAACAGGTAGGATGACTGGAGATCTCTGGCAGGCAGGTAAAAGGATCACCGAAGACTAGTGATGGGCGAACCCAGACTGTAGAGATTTGGGTCCGTACTAGACCATCCAAAACCTTCCTGTACGTGGGGGAAAGAAAAAAATTGACAAGCGATTTCTGAAGATTTTGTACAGTCTACGACAAACATGAACTGGTGACCAATAATGGTGAGCAGCTCTGTAGAACCTGGTGATCAAAGGATCATAAGTTCAAGTTCCCTGTACCTAAAAAAAGTTTAAGGTTGGCTTCACACTACAAATTTTTCAGTTCTGATGCTGTCCGATAAAAATCGGACAGCATCGGACCGATTTTGGCCCCCATGCAGCCCTATGGGCATCGGACCGAATCGGATATGCACTAAGTGGCATCCGATTTGGTCCGATCCGATTCTGTCAGATTTTTTTATCGGTGCAAAAATCGGAGCATGCTCAGATTTTTGCACCGAAAATAAAATCGGACAAAATCGGATTGGACCAAATCGGATAGCATTTAGTGCACGTCCAACTCGACCCGATGTTTTTAACATGGGGCCCTATGGAGCAGGGTCCGAGGAAACATCTGATGTGTCCTCGGACCCGATTCTACTGTACTGAGCATGCTCAGTACAGTATAACTGCTCCTAACGGGATAGCAGGGGTTAAAAAAAATGTATGCTCACCTGTCCCCAAGGCCCCCGTCGTCTCCCGCACGGTCCCGCAGGCTCCCGGTGTCCTCCCGATGTCTCCAGAGGTCTTCTTCTTCTGAAAAGGACCTGCCGTGACGTCACAGTCACGTGACCGTCTGTTACACCATGTTAACAGGCGGTCACGTGATTGTGACATCACGGCAGGTCCTTTTCAGAAGAAGACCTCTGCAGACACCGGGAGGACACCGGGAGCCTGCGGGACCGTGCGGGAGACGACGGGGGCCTCGGGGACAGGTGAGCATACATTTATTTTATTTTAATTAACCCGGAGGGAGCGTTTTTTTTGCCAGAATCGGATGCCTATTTGGCATCCGATTCCAGGCATTAGAAGGGAGCCGATGCTGTCCGATTTTATCGGACAGCATCGGCTCCCTCAAAAATCGTTATGTGAAAGTAGCCTAACTAAAGAAATATTTTGATCATTCCTCTTTTTTAACACTTTAAAAAATAAAGAAACAAAAAAAAAATCTATCTGGTATTGACAAGTTTGTAACTCGCCCGCATGGTAAATGCCATTATAGAGAAAAAAATCAAAACACCAGAAATACCAATTTCCGTTTACTGCATTTCTCTCAAAAAATGTTATAAAAAGTTATCAAAATGACATATACTGCATATCACATGATTATATCAATAAAAATACCAAAAATACCCAGTTCTATTGACGGTAGAATAAAAACATTGTTGGTCTCCGCAAATAGCAACAAACATGTTTTTTTTATTTTAATAAGCTCTAAATTTTTTTTAACAAAATTTCACCTGACAAATGATCGTTATCGTGTGAATCGTTCATTTTGATAAACCAAAGTCTATTGACTGTATGAACCTTTAGCCTGCGTCTGTAATGTACACTGGAGAACAAAATTAGAGAACAGCTCACCATTTCCTTAATGTTAAGGTCATTGTGTTGTCCTACGTGAAAATATCCTAACATGAGTAATTTAGCAGTAATTTAAGCTTATTTCATAAATTGAATATGTTCTAAAGCCTAGAATAAAAATGTAAATGAGATAAATGAAAAAGGCACTGATTAAAATTAGAGAACACTTTCAGATACCTGCAAGTAATTGGTGTTAATCTGGCACCTGGTACTAATTTCCTTAATTATCTGACAAACCCTATGTAACTGGCAGCCTAACTTTCCAGTTTGCACTCACTTTGCAAAATTGGTGTGCTGTTCCAAAGTGACTGAAACCCTCCGGCAGGTTGTCCAATGAAGGCCAAAGGGGTCACCGTATCAGCCACTGCAACAGAAGTTGGTCATTCCAAGTCTGTGATTTCTAGAATACTGCATCATCACAAACTGTTTTATTCCCCCAAAAAGGCCGGTCGTCCTCAAAAGACAAATGCAACAGAAGACAGGATAATGGGGAGGATCTCCATGGGTGATCGTTTCAACACTGCAGCTGGAAAAGGGCTGGTTTTAGATAAAGTAGGGTTCTGGACAAAAGATTACATTTATATGTGCTGAGGTAAGACTGGTAAATGAGTGCAATCTACAATATTATGTCCTTCAATGCAGGTTAGGTGCAGATCAATCTGTCCCCTACAGTATCATTTATCAGCAGCACTTCTGCAGTTTGCACCGGCCCATGTGCTGTCAAGAACAAGGATCTCTGTTCCACCATAAACAATTCAGTCCCCTAATGAATGAGCCGCATTTTGCTTGTTTGTTGGATGATTGCCGACTAGCAATGGGCGAACCCGAACTGCAAAGTTTGGAGTCTGTACCAAACACCTAGTCTTAGGGCACAAAACCCAAACTCAGACTTTCCTGGGAAGTCCATGTTACAGTTTGGGTTTGAGTTCGGTGGCGGGAGAGCTGTAAAAATGAAGAAAATAGTTATTAAATCTCATTATACTTACTGCATTCCACCGCCCTGCTGCGTCTACTTCTGGTGCTGCTTATTATCTAGATATTCACTGCAGAGGGGCCCAACAGCCAATCACAGTCGCTGTCACAGAGAATGGGCGTCTGCTCACAGAGATATGCAGCAGGGCTGAAGATGTTGCCTGTGGATTATGTCGGAGGGAGGTTTTTTTTTTGTTGATTAAAGATGGTAAACAGGGTTGTCTTGTGTTTTATTTCTAAATGTTTTTTTTCGGTGTTGTGAATTTTACTGCTTACTAGAAATTCAAAGAGGTTGATTCTCGGGCTTAGAGCCAGCTGCCAATGCAAAGCTAGCACTAACCC
This sequence comes from Allobates femoralis, assembly GCA_033576535.1. NCBI lineage: Eukaryota > Metazoa > Chordata > Amphibia > Anura > Aromobatidae > Allobates > Allobates femoralis. The sequence goes on from JARQOC010000004.1 coordinate 65,644,726, forward strand.
CTTTAATACTCAGTGTGCCACTGCCACCAGGGCCACTGGAAAGGTTGAGGTACAGCGCTAGAAAATGTCGCTTCTATGAATGTGCCATTTTCTGGGGCAGATGCAGGCTGCAATTTACAGCGGGGAGGGGCGGGCTGAATGCTTGGGCCACTCTGTCCTGAGCATTCAAGCACCCAGCTGCCTAGTTGTACCTGTCTTGAAACCAAAAATATGGTCAAAGCCCATGAAACTTTTTTAAACTATTTCATGAAATAAAAAAGGTCTTCCGAATTATTTTGGGTGCCAGCTTGGTAAAAATAGGCAGCTGGGCGCAGGGGGCAGCCCGTACCTGCTTGCTATACCTGGATGGCATACACAAATATGGCGAAGCCCCACATCATTTATAAATATTATTTTAAGGAACAAATTTCATAAAAAGGACTCAACTGTGTTGTGGTTTTGGTGTTTTTTTGGACCAGAAAATTCAGATGAACACATTGAACACAATGCACCAAATAAATCATCAAAACCACAGCAAAAACCATGTCGCAGTTTTGGTGCTTTTTTTGGCCAGGAGGTGTACATGAACACATTGAACACTATGCGTGCAGTTTTGTGCCAAAAGTGCACCAAAAGAGCATGAAATCCATGGCAAAAACCACATCATGGTTTGGTGCGCCAATTCTCTATGACAGCATCTGTGATTGGCTGTTGGGTCCCTCTGCAGTGAGAATATCCAGTAAGTTAATGAGCGACCCCAGAAGTCAAGTGGGTGGACGCCGGAAAGAATAATGCTGTTTAATAACTATCTTCTTTCTTTTACAGCCTCCTAGCCCCCATCCCATAATTTTATAGTCTGAGTTTGGGGTTCAGACTCAAGTTCGGGCTACTTTTGGCCCCGACACCTGAACTTTAAAAAAGTCCGGGTGAGTTCGCTGAACCCGAACATCGGCAGGTTCGCCCATCACTCTTGCCGACATGTTTACACCGATAAATTCCAGTCTGCTCTGCCAGGATTTATAAATGTGGATGCTACATAAGGTACACACAGTATGCAACTCAATATATGTTACACATATGTATACACTGAGCACATACACACATATATACAGTATACATACATGCTGTATACACCGAGTACTTACACATATGAATGACTCACCGTGGCCGGGACTCCGGTTTAGACAGGCGATGCTTCCTTCCTCCTTGTCACGGGTGGGCCGCGCCTGCCGGTAGTGGGGCCCGGTGTAGTGCAGATCAAAAGGGTTGAAGACGTCTTGGTGGAACAGATTAAAGGGGTTTTAATTTATTCGTGACGCCACCTATGAGTAGTTTCGGTAAGGGCTACCGACGCTGCGGAACCTCCGGGGGATGGACAGCAGCAAGATGGAACGCTCCCCACAGGCTGAGCGGTGATCCCCGGAGGCTGGAGCTGCTCAAGATGTTGTGCGGCAGCTGCGGTTACCTTGTAGTGCAGACGGACAGTTCATAAGGAAGCACGGACACAGAAAGTCTCTGCAACGGGTCTTTACTGTAACCAGCAGGCAGTACATGGTATACAGTTAACAGGTAGTGGACCAGGTGGACTCAGCAGTGATGGTGTCCCTTAGAAATCCGCAGTGTTCCTCCATTCTAACTAATTGGTTGCCAGTGTCGCCCAGGAATACCAGGTCGGGTACAGGGAGGCTGCTTCAATGCCCTATCCAAGATGTACGTTATGGATGTTTTGGGGAGCCTTGGATCCCTCAGTGGGTACACCGCTGGTTAGACGACTGGAAGTTCGCTGGTGGTGGGGTGCTCCTGTGAAGCTGCTCCTCCACGCTTCTGGTTCGCGTAGCAGAGGTGAACTGCTGCCAGCTTCGGTACCAGTGAACCAGCTGTGAGTTGTGGGCACGGGAGTCTTTTGGAACCCGTGGTTACGATGCCCGATCCCGGTTGTTGAGGCCTCAGTTGCTGACACCCGACCGGTGACGGCCCGGGGGCTGCACGGGGTACGGAGCCCCCGCTCCTCTCCAAGTTCTAGACTGCTCAGGTCAAGTTCTAGAGCCCTTCTCTCTTGACTAAGGGTCTGTTCTCCTACACACTTCCCTAGCACTCCGCCCACCAGGACCTAGGATTGGCCCTCTGTTCTAGGTGATGCATGCAGGGTTGGATTTCTAAGTTAACCAGATCACTGCTGTGTCAGAGAATATTGTGGCTGCATTTATGGCTGCAATACCCTCTTGTGACGTACTCTTTGCGGGGCGCCACATGAATACACAGAGCACACACACACATACCATATGTATACACTGAGCACATACACATATGTATACACAGAGCATACATGCATTTATACACCAAGCACATACACACACATATGTATACACACATAGCACACAGGTATGTATACACTAATCACATACACACATGTATACACAGATAGCACTCATGCATGTATACACTGAGCACAAACACGATATGTACACTGACCACATACACATACATATTTCACTAAAGAGGACCTTCATACAGGCATATGCATACAAAGACCACATACTTACACACACAAATATGTATACACGCACATAGCATACATGCATGTATACCCCAAGCGCATACTACACACACAATGTCCCATTCATATCATTGAGCATCTGTGTCATACATCATGAATCCTCCAGGGACAGAGGCTCTTTGTAGTGTTGCACCCTGCCCTTACAGGTAGCCACAGAACCACCTAAGGCATGGAGGGATTTCCACAACAGGTACCCTTACACAAACAACAACTTCCACCCTAGACCTGTAGGGGGAGTTTCACTTGCTGCCTTTAAGCAAGATCCCCTATAAATACCAATGCTGGGGGCGGAGTTAGTTAGTCCGTGCAGTACGGAGTAGTACTGTGAAGACCATCTGGTGAACGGCACTGCGTTAGGCCCGTACCAGAGACCAGCCTAGCCAGTGTGAGGGCCCAAGAGTGAGACAAAGCAAAAGACAAGTTAAAGAGCAGATTAAGGGCAGAGGAGCCATACTGGTTCACCCCAGGAAGCAACCCGGACACCAGAGTCCGAGTCTGCAGGAGAGCATCAAGCCCAGCAGAAAACATCGGTTCACTGAGGAGACTCCAGTCTCACCGACACCTGTAGCGCAACCAACCCGAGAGCCAGGAACTGCAGGAAAAGTCATATTGGTAGCCACCAAAAGGTTCTCAATACTACAATACGGCTGAGAGAGAGAGACACAGAGGACGCCAGGCCTAATTCTAAACAGGTCAGGGGCTTCACCAAGGGGAAAGAGACAAGGAGACCGAACAACCTACTCACTGTGGAAATCCTGAAGTGCTTCCTGACCACCTGGAGTGTATCCTGGACAGTTCCTGCCATAACATTAGTAAAGGTACGGAAACAACTCTCTGCGTGTATGTCAATGATTTCAGCCCTGGTCCTGTCGAACCCAAAGAGACTGTAGCAGTGGCCCGGCTTCCGAGCCTCCTCCCTGTGCAAATTACAACATCACTGCCGTGGGGACCCCTCGCTCCACCTACGGGAGCATTGTCATCTGGCTGTCTGTCCATCATCACTGGAGGTCTGTAGCAGCGCCGGTGCCTTCACCGTCACCATAGGTGGCGTCAAGAGACTTTACTCTTTTTCTTTTATTTATATTCCCCAACTTTTTAGCCTGGGCAAGGTCACGGGTCCAGGCAGACCACCTGTGATATTCCCCTTACAGCAATTGCCCGGGTACCGAGTCCCCACGGCCTTGGGGTGGGTCAGTAACCACATTCTCTGACTAAGAGATGGGGATTCTGTACACAGGACTCCTTATATTAGTTAATGACCTAAAAATGTTTGATAAAACAGGTTTTACAATCTGGAGAGTTGGTAAGAACATTTTCATAGGATCATCTACTAGAATGTACAATTTAACAAGGAGCTTCATACTAAAGTCTGAAGTTAAATTTGAATTTGAATTATTAAGCCCCATCCTGGTGTCCAAAATCCCTATAATAAGACTTTTTGTCTTGTGATGTTCTGGAGTCATTAGTGAAAATGATGACCTTAATGCCTTGTAAGTTCTGCCTGGTAACTGTCTACAAATTTAGGAATTAAGGAGGTCTCCTAACTCTAATTACATTTTATAGATATTATTTTTTTTAGTTGGAAAATAACCCAAAAATGAACATCCAAAGAAAGAAGCCTGCGGGAGGCGCTCCTGTTGCTATTATACGACTATTACAAGGATTTAACCTTTTCACCACCAGCAATTTTCAGTTTTTCCTCCTATTCTTCTAAAAGCCATAACTTTTTTATTTGTTAAAAAAGTTTAAAATATCCAATAAATTTCGTTCCACTTCACGACTGTGTCACACTTGTTGTTGATTCTTCACAAAAAAATTTGAATTTATATCTTTATGTTTGAAGCCTGAAATGTGGCAAAAGGTTGAAAAGTTCAAGGGGCCAAATACTTTCACAAGGCGCTGTATATACAGTACATACCGTATTTTTCAGATTATAAAACTTCAAATTTAGAGGGAAAGTGGGGGGTGGGTCTTATAATCCGAATCTACTGTTATGTACTGTGGGGGGGCGGCACTTTAGGGCGGTGTCCAGGGGCTGGAGGAGGCTGCAGAGGCAGCGGGAGGTCACGTGCTCCTGCTCATTAGCCTTATTTAATATTCACTGCACCTGCCGCTGTCCATTACCTCGTTGCTGAAGCAGCACCAAGGTGATGGACAGAGGAACAGCACATATTACATGTACCCTCCTCCCCCTCATTGAGGATGTGGCCCCACCTTCACCCTACATGTACCCTGTGCTGGCACACATAGACTCACCGTCACCTTATATATCCCCTGCTTGCACACATTGCCCGACTGTCTAGGATATGATCCCCCCGTCACGCTATATGGTCCCCGCTGGCATGTAGACTGTAAAATAACAAACACTGTTACTCCCCTTCCAAAGATCGCTCTGTGTTTCAGCTGAGCGGTGACTTCCAGCGTCGGTCTTGGGCATCGGGTCACGTGATCGCACAGCACACTGATGTCACATGATTCGATGCCCAGGACCGCCGCTGGAAGTTACCGTTCACCATCATAGGGGGGCCATGTACCAGCACTGGGGGACATGTGCCATCACAGGAGGAAATGTGCCATCACAGGGAAAAATGTGCCATCACAGGGAGCTATGTGCCAGCACTGGGGGATATGTGCCATCACAGGGGGCCATGATTCAGCACTGGGGGCATGTGCCATCACAGGGGGCCATGTGCCAGCACTGGGGGGCATGTGCCATCACTGGGGGACATGTGCCATCACAGGAGGAAATGTGCCAGCACTGGGGATCATGTGCCATCATAGGAGGAAATGTGCAATCACAGGGGCCATGTGCCAGCACTGGGGGCCATGTGCCATCACAGGGGAGCATGTGTCATCACAGGGGGCTATGTGCCATCACAGGGGGACATATTTAAGATAATGGGGCCATATCCAGGATGGGGGCTATATCCTAGGATGGGGAACCGTGTACCAGGATGGGGAACAGATATACCAGGATGGGGGCCATATATACCAGGATGGGGGCCGTATATACCAGGATGGGGACATATATATATACCAGGATGGGGGGGCCATGTACCAGGATGGAGGACATATATGCTGATTGTAAGACTGACACTGGCATTATAAGATGGACCCCGTTTAACATTAAAAATTTATTTTTTTCACCAAACTTGGGGGGGTCTTTTATAATCCGGTGTGTCTTATAAAGCGAAAAATACGGTACATGTATCTATTTTTTTTAATCTAAATTCTCAAATTTATAAAAAAAAAAATTCCGAGACCCGTAACATTTTCCTTTTTAAAGATAAAGGGCTATGTAAGGGCTTATTTTTTGGGTCCAAAGCTGACATTTTCTGATACCATTTAAAGGCAGAATGTTCATCGATAAACTGAGGAAAGACTGAACCCAAAGTGTGTAAAGAAGTCGGTGAAAGGTGGTAAAAGAAGTGTCGTGGTTTGGGCAATGTTTTCTGCTGCAGGGGTTGGATCTCTCATACAGCTACATGGCAGGGTGAATGCAAGTATCAGAACCTTCTTCGACAACACGTGGTTCCTTACTTGCATTCAGCACTCAATCAGCCAGCAATTTTCATGCAGGACAATGCTACCTGTCACACAGCAAAATGGGTAAAGAAGTTTCTTGAAGAGAAACATTGAAACATTGAAATGGCTGCCCAGAGTCCTGATCTAAACCCAATAGAAAACCTCTGGAAAATCCTTGGTGACAAAATTATGGCCAAGAAACCCACAATAGTCACAGAACTGTGGAAGAGACTGGAGGAAGAGTGGTGCAAAATCCCCCAGAAATGTGTGAGAGATTAGTGATGTCCTCTGGCTGCAGATGTGCTGACATAATTCACAGCAAAGGCCTGTACACTTCCTACTGATCGGTGACTGTTGTAAACCTTCACAACATTCAGTTCTAATATTTTTCTGTCTACACTCATTACTGTTCTCTAATTATGATCATCACGTTTTGTGTAAAATAAAGGTTTTAAGTTGATAAACTTTGGATATTTTGGAAAACCCTGTTCTACTGGCATGGTGCACCCCTTACACAAGAACTGACAAATGTTCATCAATGCAGATTACATTGTCTGGAAAAATCAAGTGATCATACATTGTTCTATCATTTTGATCGCCAATATATATGACTAGTAAAAAGGCCCGATGCAATTGCATCGGGAGAGCGGTGAAATGAATTGTGTGTATACAGGCGGGTCAGTGGGTAGCAGAGTATACAGGGGGCTCTGTGGGTAGCAGAGTATGCAGGCGGGTCTGTGGGTAGCAGAGTATGCAGGCGGCTGTGTGGGTAGCAGAGTATACAGGCGGCTCTGTGGGTAGCAGAGTATACAGGCGGCTCTGTGGGTAGCAGAGTATACAGGCGGTTCTGTGGGTAGCAGAGTATACAGGCGGCTCTGTGGGTAGCAGAGTATACAGGGGCTCTGTGGGTAGCAGAGTATAGAGGCGGCTCTGTGGGTAGCAGAGTATAGAGGCGGCTGTGTGGGTAGCAGAGTATACAGGCGGCTCTGTGGGTAGCAGAGTATGGAGGCGGCTCTGTGGGTAGCAGAGTATGCAGGCTGCTCTGTCGGTAGCAGAGTATGCAGGCTGCTCTGTCGGTAGCAGAGTATGCAGGTTGCTCTGTCGGTAGCAGAGTATACAGGCGGCTCTGTGGGTAGCAGAGTATACAGGCGGCTCTGTGGGTAGCAGAGTATAGAGGGGGCTCTGTGGGTAGCAGAGTATAGAGGCAGCTGTGTAGGTAGGAGAGTATAGAGGCGGCTCTGTGGGTAGCAGAGTATAGAGGCGGCTGTGTGGGTAGCAGAGTATACAGGCGGCTCTGTGGGTAGCAGAGTATGGAGGCGGCTCTGTGGGTAGCAGAGTATGCAGGCTGCTCTGTCGGTAGCAGAGTATGCAGGCTGCTCTGTCGGTAGCAGAGTATGCAGGTTGCTCTGTGGGTAGCAGAGTATACAGGCGGCTCTGTGGGTAGCAGAGTATACAGGCGGCTCTGTGGGTAGCAGAGTATAGAGGGGGCTCTGTGGGTAGCAGAGTATAGAGGCGGCTGTGTGGGTAGGAGAGTATAGAGGCGGCTCTGTGGGTAGCAGAGTATAGAGGCGGTTCTGTGGGTAGCAGAGTATAGAGGCGGCTGTGTGGGTAGCAGAGTATAGAGGCAGCTCTGTGGTGGAGGGGTGAGGAGAGAAGCGGCTCTGTGGTGGGTTGGTGAGGAGAGAAGCGTCTCTGTGGTGGAGGGGTGAGGAGAGAAGCGGCTTTGTGGTGGAGGGGTGAGGAGAGAAGCGGCTCAGTGATGGAGGGGTGAGGAGAGAAGCGGCTCAGTGGTGGAGGGGTGAGGAGAGATGCGGCTCAGTGGTGGAGGGGTGAGGAGAGAACCGGCTTAGTGGTGGAGGGGTGAGGGGAGAAACGGCTCTGTGGTGGAGGGGTGAGGAGAGAAGCGGCTCTGCCTGGAGGGGTGAGGAGAGAAGCGGCTCTGGCCTGGAGGGGTGAGGAGAGAAGCGGGTCTGGGCTGGAGGGGTGAGGAGAGAAGCGGCTCTGTGGTGGAGGGGTGAGGAGAGAAGCGGCTCTGGGCTGGAGGGGTGAGGAGAGAAGCGGCTCTGGGTGGAGGGGTGAGGAGAGAAGCGGCTCTGGTCTGGAGGGGTGAGGAGAGAAGCGGCTCTGTGGTGGAGGGGTGAGGAGAGAAGCGGCTCTGTGGTGGAGGGGTGAGGAGAGAAGCGGCTCTGTGGCGGAGGGGTGAGGAGAGAAGCGGCTCTGTGGCGGAGGGGTGAGGAGAGAAGCGGCTCTGTGGCGGAGGGGTGAGGAGAGAAGCGGCTCTGTGGCGGAGGGGTGAGGAGAGAAGCGGCTCTGGGCTGGAGGGGTGAGGAGAGAAGCGGCTCTGGCCTGGAGGGGTGAGGAGAGAAGCGGGTCTGGGGTGGAGGGGTGAGGAGAGAAGCGGCTCCGGGCTGGAGGGGTGAGGAGAGAAGCGGCTCTGTGGTGGAGGGGTGAGGAGAGAAGCGGCTCTGTGGCGGAGGGGTGAGGAGAGAAGCGGCTCTGTGGCGGAGGGGTGAGGAGAGAAGCGGCTCTGTGACGGAGGGGTGAGGAGAGAAGCGGCTCTGTGGCGGAGGGGTGAGGAGAGAAGCGGCTCTGTGGCGGAGGGGTGAGGAGAGAAGCGGCTCTGGGCTGGAGGGGTGAGGAGAGAAGCGGCTCTGGGCTGGAGGGGTGAGGAGAGAAGCGGCTCTGGCCTGGAGGGGTGAGGAGAGAAGCGGCTCTGGGCTGGAGGGGCATCCGATTGGTCCAGGACGCCGAGTCCTGGTCAATTGCATGGGCGTGCTGTGTTTACAACACAGCGCCCAATCCGCTTGCAGGGGCGGCGGCGGCCAATGGGAGTGAGTGGGGCGTGTGAGGCTTTGGAGGCAGAGATGCCCCGCTCACTCCCATTGGCTGGCGCCGAGCACAGGACGACTTCAGTGGGTTGCGGCAGGCGGCCACAGGCCCTACACGGCAAGTCCAGCAGCAGTGAGGCCCCAGCGGTGAGCGAGGGGCGGAAGGCACCGGCGGCATCCGGGCAGCGTCGACTTCGTGGCGGGGCCAAGGGTTGGCAGGATGGCGGTGGTGTGAGGTAGTGCGGGTGCGGCTCGCGATGACGCAAGCGTCATCGCTCGCAGTGCCACAAAGGATTATGGGATTCGGCTTCAACGGGCGAATCCCAAACTGGTGATTATATAAGTAGATATGTGTATAAACTGTATATGTACATCTATCTATATATGTGTATATACAGTATATGTACAGCTATCTATATATGTGTATATACTGTACATATATATCTGTGTGTATATACTGTATATATATATGTGTATATACTGTATATCTATATATGTGTTGTGTATATAGTGTATATGTATATGTGGGTATATAGTGTATGTCTGTGTATATACTGTATATCTATATGTGAGTATACACTGTATATCTATGTATATGTGTATATACTGTATATCTATGTATGTGTATATACTGTGTATCTATCAATATGTGTGTATATAGTGTATATCTACATGTATATATGTGTATATACTGTATATGTATGTATATATGTGTATATACTGTATAGCGATATGTGTACATACTATATATCTCTATATATGTGTATATAAACTATAACTACATCTATATATGTGAAAATACTGTATATGTATATGTATCTGTGTGTATATACTGTGTATGTATATATGTGTGTATATACTGTATATGTACATCTATGTATATATGTGTATATAGTGTATATGTATCTGTGTGTATATAGTGTATATCTAAGTGTATGTGTAGATACAGTATATGTATATATATATGTATAGATGTGTATATACTGTATATGTATATATGTATATAGTGTATATCTATCTGTGTATATACTGTATATCTATATATGTGTGTATAGACTGTATATGTGCATGTATGTATATATGTGTATATACGCTATATGTATATGTGTATGTGTTTATATACAGTATATCAATATATATATATGTGTGTATATAGTGTGTATCTATGTGTATATACAGTATATCAATATATTTATGTGTATATAAGGTATGTGTAGATACTCTATATCTATATGTGTGTGTTGAAATAGTGTATATGTATATAGAGTGTATGTATGTATATAGAGTGTATATGTATATATAGTGTATGTATCTATTATATAATCACGAATGGATTTCGCGCACCAAAGTCGCATGCGACTCAGCGTGGTCATGCGGATACGAAAAATGCATTGGCCGCGCAGCGGCCAATGCGACCAGTTGTAAGGCGACTCGCTATGCCCGCGCAGCGGGCATGGCGAGTCGCCTTAGCACCGCGAAGCATTGGCCGCGAAGCGGCCATTGCGAGCAGTTCTAAGGCGACTCGCTATGCCCGCGCAGCGGGCATGGCGAGTCGCCTTAGCAGCGCGAAGCATTGGCCGCGAAGCGGCCATTGCGAGTCAGAGACTCGCTCGGCTAGAATCCCGATGCATTGTGCATCGGGCACCCATCTAGTCTATTATATAATCACGAATGGATTTCGCGCACCAAAGTCGCATGCGACTCAGCGTGGTCATGTGGATACGAAAAATGCATTGGCCGCGCAGCGGCCAATGCGACCAGTTGTAAGGCGACTCGCTATGCCCGCGCAGCGGGCATGGCGAGTCGCCTTAGCACCGCGAAGCATTGGCCGTGAAGCGGCCATTGCGAGCAGTTCTAAGGCGACTCGCTATGCCCGCGCAGCGGGCATGGCGAGTCGCCTTAGCAGCGCGAAGCATTGGCCGCGAAGCGGCCATTGCGAGTCAGAGACTCGCTCGGCTAGAATCCCGATGCATTGTGCATCGGGCACCCATCTAGTGTATATATAGTGTATGTATGTATATGTGTATGTTGTGCTGCTGGTTAGTCGTCCTGTGTGGGGGGGGATTTTTGTCCCCTGTGGTGTGTCTCTCCCGGATCTCCTCTCTGTCTCTCAGCTGCTGTGTGTGGCGGAGGTGCAGGGTGTGGGGCCGAAGCAGAGCAGGGGTAGACTGTAGAGGGGCAGAATGGGCTCCCCCCCCCGTTTCCCCTGGGCTCTATTTGCCCCTGCAGTGTCTTAACTCGCCCTGGCCCCTCTGTGGCTTCTTACCCTTCTTCCCAGCTCTGATCGATTAATAGAGGGCCTGAAGTGATGTCTGAGTCATGTGAATGATCACATGACTCTGACATCACCAAAGGTCCTTTAGCCTTGTAGTGAAGATGATCGGAGCAGAGAGGGATGCAGGAGTGCGCCGGAGCAGCAGGAGAGGTGGGGGGGGATCTACGGCTGGCGGGGTGTATGGCTGGCGGGGGTGTGCAGGCGGGGGTAGTTCTCCGGGAGGTGCAGTACGGCTGCGGCTGTCAGCTGCTGTGTGTGGGGGTTGCTGTCCCGGGGGATGGAGTGTGCGGGGCCGGAGCTCCTCTCCCTCTCTCTCTGGCCGGGTCTCCTGTGTCTGTGTGTGGGGGTTGTTGTCCCGGAGGTGCACTGCGGCTGCTTCTCGCGATGACGCTACGCGTCATCGCTCGCAGTGGCGCAAAGCATTCTGGGATTCGGCTACAGTGCCCGAATTCCAAACTGCGGATTATATAAATAGATGTATTATACTTCTTGGTCCTGGAGACCAAGCGCAGGGAATAAAGGAGGGGTTAACAATTAGTATTTCCCTTCTATTCTAACATAATCTCTTACAACATGATGTTGCAACATTTTTAAATGAAGTCAGCCTTACCACATGAGCTCAGTATCACTCAGGAAATGTAGAATGACATGATGCCTGTCTAACTGCTTTATGTTTCAACCTCAAAGAGGACCTGTCACTTCCTCCAAAAATTATAATTAAATACTTGGTAAAAAAAAAATCCCTGAGCTTCCATAATTCTCCTGCTCTTTAACCTTTTGCACTGTGATACTCCATTGCAGAGATATACACATTTGTTTCTTCTAGAGCACACTATGTGAAATCTCTGCTTTGCAGTCCAATTAAGTGTTTCTTCATTTCTTAAGAGTCTTCTCTGGGATTGTGTAATTTCTCTCCTCTTTCCCAGATGATTTCAATCACAGTTTAGCAGCATCTTAGACTGCTAAATCAGCTGCAGAGCTGTAATTGGCAGAGTCTGTGAGGGAGGGTTTAAAGCACAAGGCCCCAGAGAAGACTTAGGAAACACCCAGTTGGACTGCAAGCAGAGATTTCTCATAAAAGAAACAAATGTGAAAATCGCTGCTGTGGAGCAACCCAACACAAAATTGAAAAATAAACCGCAGAATCAGCAGAAGGATATTTATGAGCCCCAATGTGAAAACTCCAAAAGGGCCCCAAATTTATGCAAATATTTAATAGCAGTAGTCTTTTTCTATATGCCAAAGGGACCTTTGGGGCCCCCTAGACCACAGGGCCCAGGTGAGATTGCAACCCCTGCACAAGTTGTAGGTACACCCCTATTCTCAAGGTATTTAAATACTGTTTTAGAGCAAGCAACAGGGCCCTGTTAAAGGGCAATGAATGAGCAGAATGGGATTTCAATCAAGGTTATATAATGACTTGTGCCTTGTTGCACAATATAAGGTAAGTAAATTTTCACCTGGCACATGCTGTGAACCGCACCCTGGATACTTCCTATATTCCAAGTATGACGTCTATCCTTTATATGTTTTAGACCGTAGCAATTATAACTTTATAGTGTAATTATAGAGAACTTAAAGGCACCACACCTCTGCCAGCCAAGAGTAGTAGACAGCTCTTGAAGTACCCAAAGAATAAAACTTCACAATATGCTATTAGTTCTACTCTACGAAGAAGTTGTCCGATACATCTTTTGTATGTGGGTGGAGGGTGAAGGCAGGGGTGGACTGGCCCAGGTGGCAGGGGGGCAAGTGCCCCCTGGGCTGGTGGTATAGCCCACACATAGGGCTGCCCTCCTACAGGAATGGGCCGGCGGCCGCGATTCGTGGGCGTCGCGGCGATGCAGACGGCGGCTGCCATGGTGAGTGAGCGGTCTGAAAACTCTAATAACATCCCCCCCCCCCGGTCATCAAAAAATTTCTGATAGCAACCGGCTCCCCCCCCCGGTCATCAAAAAATTTCTGATAGCACCCCCCCCCCCCGGTCCTCAAATCAGGGCTGGATGGCCGGACCTGCCACCCACGGCCAGAGGCTCCAGCCAGCCCCTGGGTGAAGGGGAGATTGTCATTTTTCTTTTTTTATTTTCTGGTATTTGTTGCCATTTTTAGCATGGAGTTTTACAAAATGTTGGTTCATGAATTTAAGGCAAAATCAGAACAGCTTTTTATTTGGAGCTGATGCTCCCTCCTCCATCATTCTCAATCACCGTCTGACATCTCAGCGCAGTGGGCGCAATGATGTCACTACTGCTGAGATTAGCAGAACTGCAGACCTCTCACCATGGAACCTGGAACAGCGGGGGAATGATGTGAGATGAGTACATACATACATACATACATACTTATACATTTTTTAATCAATGAGTACACTGGTGCCCTAATAGTATACGGATGACTATGAATTATATTATATGGAGGACTGTGGGGGTGCATTATACAATATGGAGGACTATAGTGAATGCTTTATATAAAATGGAGGATTGTATTGAATGAATTATATAATATGCAGGACTATGGTGTGTGCATTATTGTCACATACCCGCTTCTCAGCAAGTGACTTGGGGTGCACTTGCAAGGGTTTCAATCACCTCCTCTCACTCAATTCAGCAAACAACCTCTGTTATAGGCTATAAAGTGAGCATGAATCACACCCTGACACAGTCCACACAACCCAGTTACACAACACGCTACCTCCACCCATCAACCACAATGGGTGATGAGTCGACCAAAATATACTACTGACTCACAATCAATAGGGTTACACAATCTCTGCATGGCTATGGATTCTTTAGAGCACACAAAGATCAAATTTATGAACGTTTTAGGCTTTAATATAAAAATCACAGCACTTACAATAAAAATATATAAAAGTTAAAAATAAAACTGACACAGATATGCAAAACAGTCATAAAATAAAATGGGAGAAATACAGAAATACCTAGCTTCCAGTCTAAGGGTATTCTTCTGTTTCCTTGCAGGAAGGAGAAATGAAATATGGATCACATCAGCATCAGCTTACTCCCACCTATAAACCACTTTCGCCTAGCTTTTATATGTGTGCCCTTGGGTTACCAGGACATCCTCTAATTTTAGTATTTTAATCTCAGATCTGTGAATTGACCATAGCTAATTCGGTAATGAATACATTGCATATTAAATGCTCTATTTTTTGCAAGCACCCCCCTTCCTATAGTAAGAAGAAACTGCACCTGTCCTTGTCTATTTGACAGTGTTCTCTTATATCAGACGCCAGTAGAGGGAAGACCCAGCAAGACACAGGCAGTGACTAGAGAAGGACCCAGTTACGAGATATGCCTGAACGTTGGCAACTGGGTGGATTATTGAATTGTCCACTTCTATAATGCTAAGTATCTCAATTTGCTGCAATGAGAATTCCAATGTCTATATTTCTATAAGCTATTGAATTGTGGCCCTTACCTTTGTTTAATCCTTCACAGTTATATTATATGGATAGGACTATGGGATGTGAGTTATACAATATAGAGGACCATTGGGTGTGCTGCATATTATATGGAGGACTATGGTGGGTGCATTTGTGGAACCCCAGGCCCTGGGGTACTCTGGTATCAGGCTCGGTGGGTGTTCTCACGGGGATGTCCCCGGTGGCAGCGCCTGAGCACGTGGCCTGGGCGACACTTCAATAAGGGGTGGATGTACAGGGGATTAGAGTTTGTCATGTGACGCCACCTGTAGTACCTGGTGATGGGTCACCAGCGCCTCCACAGTCCTCCAGAGGTCGTGGTAGTGCGGCTGAGATGGCAAATCTCCCTACAGGTGGAGCTGGTCCTCCGAGGCAGCGTTCCTGTAAGCAAACAGGTTGATGAAGATAACCACACAAAGGCAAAGTCACTTTCTCCCGGGTACTTTACTGTAAACATTCCGCAGCAAAATACAGAGTCCACAGTTCAGCAAGATGTTATTCAAACAGGTAGCTTTACGAGTGGATGCCTGGTGGTATGGTGGAACCCGTGGTAAACCTTAGTGTCCTTTCTTCCCAGCCTAGGATGAATCTATAGCCAATGGCTCTTTGTAGGTAGACTTGTGGCTCCCCTCCCTCGTGGTGAGGAAGCAGGCAGACTGCTCCGTCTGGCAGGGTGCCGCAGCTGATAAACAAACCGCAGCAGCCGGTTGGCGACTGCAGAGGTAGACTCTGGCCGTTTCATCGGGCCCGGCGTTCCCGTGGTGGACTGGGGAATTCTCTGGAGTATGGTCGCTCCACGCCTGGGTTCCCCCTTTCTCTCTAGGGCCCAGACTCCGCAAATCGGGCACAATCTCTCAGGATCCCCTCAGGATCCTCTCTCTCCTTTCCTCCGGATCAGAGTAGAGCTGTCCAGGTACACCTTCCACCTCGCTCCACACTCTTTTCCAACTCTCCCGACTCCTCTCCTCCACGACTAGCTGCTCTTTGTTCCCCCTAGAGGTGAATATATCTCCCTCCCGGGTAACCTCCCACTACTATTCTAGTGTGGGAGTCCAGGAATGGGTCCCACCCACCAACCTAGGATCCACTTGCAGCTGGGGAAGATTACACCTCTTTTACGGGTGCAATACCCCACTGTGACGCCTGACCATGTTGGGCGCCACACAATATATAATATGGAGGACTATAGCATGTGCATTATACTATATGGAGGACTATACAGTGTGGATTATATTATATGGAGGACTATGAGGGCTGCATTATATGATGTGGAGGACTATGGGGGTGTGCATTATATTATATGGAGAACTATGGGATGTGCATTATAATGTATGGAGGACTATGGAGGTGTATTATACTATATGGAGGGCTATGGGGTACATTATTCTATATGGAGGACTATGGGGGTGAATTATTTTATATGGAGAAATATGGGGGTGCATTATGTTACATGGAGGACTATAGGGGCCCAAAATACTAAATAAAGGCAAGTGGAGGCCATTATACTTTTTGGAGGGTTATGAATGAGCCTTGTACTTTATGAAGAGCTTTGAGGGCCATTTTACTGTATGCAAGCAATTATACAGTGTGAAGGCATACTGTGTGGATGGCTGTGTGGGAGCCATTATACTGTTTGGAGGGCTAGTGGGGGCCATTATACAGTGTGGAGAGGCGTGTTGGCCATTAAACTGCATAAATGTTGGTGTGGGGGCCAGAATAGGGGATAGTTCTTTGTTGGGGTCACCATACTTTTAGTTTGTCTCCTAAACTTTGTGTAATAATAATCTTTATTTATATAGCGCCAAAATATTCCGCAGCGCTTCACAATTCAAAGTTCATGTTAAAACCAATAGAAAAGGAATTAATTATGTTGGTAAATCAGAGATTACTGTGGCCAGAGAAAAAACTGTACAGCTTATGACCACTTCTGTAAATAGTGCCTGTCCAACTGCCCCTCACTAACTACTAAGTGGCGCCTAACAATTTGAGAACCAATAGCTTCCCTAGATGAAATGTGAGTGATGTGCATGACCTGGGAATGGCCACTACACAGTGCACGGAGCAGAGTAGTCTCTATATACACTATACATGCAGGAACTGAAATTAGCTTATTTGTGGGGATACACTGTTTCCCCAAAAATAAGACAGTGTCTTATATTAATTTTTGCTCCCAAAGATGCACAAGGTCTTATTTTCAGGGGATGTCTTATTTTTCCATAAGCCATGATTTCCCAATATCCCCATAATCCCCTTGCAGCTCCCAATATCCCCATCATCCCATTGCAGCTCCCAATATCCCCATCATCCCCTTGCAGCCCCCATCATCCCCTTGCAGCCCCCAATATCCCCATCATCCACTTGCAGCCCCCAATATTACTATCATCACCTTGCATCCCCCAATATCTCCATCATCCCCTTGCAGCCCCCAATATCCCAATCATTCCCTTGCAGCCCCCATAATCCCAATGATCCCCTTACAGCCCCCAATAACCCCATCATCCCCTTGCAGCATCCATCATTCCCTTGCAGCACGCAATATCCCCATCATCTTTGTGCAGTCCCCAATATCCCCATCATCCCCTTGCAGCCCCAAATATTCCCATCATCCTCTTGCAGCACCCATCATCCCCTTGCATCCCTCAATATCCCCATCATCCCCTTGCAGCCTCCGATATCCCCATTACAGTACCTGCAAAAAATAACACACCTACACATACTGTTCACACACACACATACACACACACCCCTTTTCTCACTGTCCTCTGGTCTGCACTGTATGTATTCCATGCGCTGCTCTGAGCTCTCTGGCCGTAGATGAAAGCCACCAGTCAATCAGAGGCCAGCAGCCGCCAGCCATTTCGAGGCCAGCAGCTGGCAGCCAATCACAGGCCCGCATGTAACGCCATGCGCCGACGTTAGCTGTTGGCCTCCAACTGGCCAGCAGCTGCTATTAATGGCGCTGAGTCGGCGAGCTCAGAGCAGCGCCTGGAATGCATACAGGGGTGGTCAACTAGACTTTTAGGAATCACAGCTGCACGCCCTGGTCTTCTATTCGACAGGCATGCTTCATAACAAAAATTTTGTAGATTTTCTTTCGGGGAGGCCTTTATATTTAGCAGTGTAGTAAAATGCAGCTGGGCCCAGGGCCATGGGGTACTCGGGACCGGGCCGTTCGGTTCTTTGAGAGCTCACGGTGGCAGTGACCCTGGGCATGCAGTAAAGGGGGGTTATTTACAAGGGAAAGTTTGTGACACCACCTGTGGTGTTCAGCCAGGGATGGACGAACCTGCAGATTGGGACCACTGGGGCAGATGGTGATGCAGCCGGGATGGTATCACTCCCTACAGGTGGAGCAGGGCTCCAGGGATAGTGAGACAGTCGATTGCAGGGATGGGGCTCTGTTCATGTAGCGAGCCGCAGGGCATGAAAGGAGCAAACACACACAGTTCATGAAGTTCTTTTACCTTTTAATTAAAGTAAACGTGCAAGGTCACCGGGCCGGGTGCTGTGCTCCTCCAAAGTGCAGCTAGGTTAGCTCCCAGGAGATCAGGATCGCTCTGCCGAGACACCGTTCCTGGGTCTTCCCAGGTTGCTCTCTCTCCATGCCTGGATTCTCTCCTAGATTGCCCTGTGCCTTCATGAACGGGGTCCCAAGTTGATGGCTGCGGACCTTGTTGGGCTGACCCTAGTTCTAGCCACCATCCTGCGGATTATCCACGGTTTGTGGCCACTGCTCCTGCAGGCCCAGTGGCCTCCGGTTTTCCTGGTAGGGACCTAGAGTACCCACATCAGATCGGGGACGGTCCCCTCTGGCAACCAACCCCCCTGCCCGACTCGGGTTAGGTCCAGATTTGGGGCATTTGGGTGGATCCCCTACTCCCATGTTCCCTAGGACTCTCTCAATCCTGCATCCACTTCGGACGCCTTCCTTCTCTCCACCCCCACTCCTCTCCTTTTCTCTTTAACCTACAGCTAACCCTTCCTCCTGACCAGAAGATGGGGCCCTCCCTAATCAGGGTCCGCCCAAATCCCCTAGCCCAGAATTGTGATGGTGTTGTATGCAATTCTGTGTCTCAGGTTTGTGACCCCTCTCACCTGAGAGTAGTGACCTGTGGAGTAGCTGCAGCATCACTGTGGAGACCAGTCTACAGCGGCGCCACAAAAACCTCTACTAGGTCTTATTTTCGGGGGATGTCTTAATTTCAGGGAAACATGGTATTTATCAAACTCCAGGAGATAGCTGAGTTATTTATTTGGCCACTTGATTGGTGTCGGCCTCCCCAATCAGATCCCCATCAATATGGGAACTATCACCTTTTCATCAGTATACTGCTGTAATGTGATCATACACATTCAGTAGCTATTTGTTAAATTAAATATGTCACGGAGATTTTTTTTCACCTCATCTAAGAACAGCATGATGTATGTGTGGAGACCCTGATTCCATTTATGCATCACTTAATGGTCTGTTTAGTATTGTTTTGATAAGATGATTGCTTATCAGCAGGAGATGATCACTAGAGGACTAGTTAACCAGTAAGCGATACATCGCTGCAATTAGGGTCTCTGTCCCTACATCATGTTATTCTCCTAAAACCTAGTGACATATTCTCTTTTTAGCGTAAAGGCCGTTTAAATTTTTATTTGATAATAATGTAGAACAAGTGATTTTAATGAACTTTCTAATATACTTCATTGGAAAATTCTGGTTGCAAACCATTCCTAAATCTTCTACAAAGTGTCCCAGCTGCACTGTGAGTGAATCAGACACATGTTTTATTTTTTCAGTCACAGCTGTCTTCAGCGAACACGGGCATGTAGCAATGTATCACTTTAGGATGGCTCAGAGCGCAGTTGCTAAGCAACATCAGAATTCAGGATCAGGTCACACTAGTTTCTGCCAGAAAGATGTGTCACAATCTCTGGTAACCCCTTGTCTGCTGGCTCCACACAGCTCAGAATGTCTGTTAACCCTTTCTCTGCTATCACATCACATTGCACTAATCCCTATGGGTACCTTTACACACGGCTACATTTGTAGCTTGTCACCAGGTAACTTACTGGTTGCAGTGAAATCATGGATACATGATTCTATCTTGTTGCTGTGTACAAATGGAATCATGTATCCATGATTTCACTGCAACCAGTAAGTCACCTGGTGACAAGCTACAAATGTAGCCGTGTGTAAAGGTACCCTATGAGCTGATGGCCACTCCCACACAGACAAAAATGTTAGAAAATAAGTTATATGGTAGAAAAATGCATTATATTGGCTGATGTATGACTCATCATTAACAACCAGTGCAGTATTGTTTTTTTTCTTTTTTTTTTTTTCAATGAAATGACATTTACACTTTAAATGTTTGTTTGACTGCAAACATTTGCCACTTCAAATTTGTGATTTAAGCCCCAACCTCATTAACATATAGGAACGCACCCACAAGCATCTAGGAGTGTACCCAAAACGCCAACCTTCCTGAGGCCGCCTTTTCAGTGGCCTGATTTATGGTATTGTGACACAAAACAAGGTTATCATTCCTTCCGACCCTCCCATTGAGACTTAGCCAAATGATCATGTTTTCTGAATGAGAAGATTGTAGATGGTAGCTTATCACCCATCACAACAAAGCATCCGCCATGGTAAAATTCAAGTCATATTCTTCTTTTCCCCTGAAGTCTGAACAGCTGCACTTCAAATACATATTAGAGCCAACCTGTGGCTTGTGGGCCTGTGATCTGTGGCTCAACATTATCTTCCAGCTTGGTCTTGGTCAAGGTCTAGCTGCAGGTATGAAGAGCAGGTCTACAGGTGGTGACCTTCGTGAGTAGCTCCATATGGTAGAGCAGATCTGGATGGAGGTAAGGTAGGAACCCCGGGATCTTGGTGTACTGCTTTTTATTATTATTATTATTAGGTATTTATATAGCGCTATTAGGATACATAGCGCTGTACAAGTTAGGGGGTAGACAAAGACAAGTGGTCAAAAAACGACGACAAATCGACAAAACAATCGTACGGGTACAATGGGGCCAGGGATCCTGTCCACGAGGGCTCATGCTTCAGAGTGATTTATGTGGAAAACCCTTTGGCTGTCATTATACCGGTAATGGGGGATCTGGGTGTCACTATTGTGAGGGGGCTGGAGCTGGATGTGGCTCTCAAGATCAGAAAGGATGGAACTTCTTTATAAGAGGGTCTGTCGGTCTCGCTGGAGTGAGCTAGCTTGGCCAATATTAGCCTTAAGTGTTCAGTATAGCCACCTTGTGTCAAGTTAAGTAGAGCATATCAAGTTACTAAGCAAAATATTGTTTTCTTATGCAATCAATGAGGAAATTCTATATTCACGTGATCGTGTGTACGTGCTACAGAATAGTAAGCGAGAGGATTACTATGGACCAAGTCTCTGGGTTCCTCTTGTTCTCTATAATGAGGAACATGTCATCTATACACCACTGGTGCTGGACTTTCATATTAATCAAGAGATCATGCTGGTCCTTCAAATGACCGTTCTTAGCTATGTCCCAGCTGTGATCTGCGGGGATATATAAAAAGGTCCTCAGTTGTCATCACATTATTGACACAATCTATTCTAATGACCATAGCCAGTGATTGCCTACTGGGGAGCTTGGGGATTTCAAAGAACTCAATCCATGGCTTTCCATACCAATTCCCAACATTTATATATCATTCTGGCACATGTCAAAATACCACCTAGGAGCGCCCAAGGAAATCCCCATTCAGTGGCGTAACTTCAAGCCCAGGGGCCCTGATGCGAAAGCTCCAACGGGGCCCCCAATTATTGGAAATCTTTAATAGTATTAGTCTTTTTCTATAGGCCAAAGGGACTTTTGGGGCCCCCTAGGCTGCAGGGCTTGGGTGCGATTGCAACCCCTGCACCTATTGTAGTTACGCCCCTGCCCCCATTGATAGATATATTACCATAAGCCCCACAACATGTGAGATTTGAACACCGGATAATCACACAAAAAACTGTAAGGTTGACAGGTATTTCCCAGGATACAGTACTACAACTGTAGTAACTCTATAAGTAACTTTACAAATTCAGCCTCATGGATTCTCAACATGAGACGGTCAAATCCAGGTCAAACTATAATATGGATATCCTCCCATACATTCAACTTTTTTTTAAATAAGAACAATATTAAAGGGCTCTCAGTCATGAGAGATTTCCTCATGGTAAGAAGGTTGTGCGTCACTGCTTAAAGGGGTTTTCCCACAAACAAAGTTCATTTAATCAATAAACCATGGAATAATAATAATTTCCACAATTGGTTGTTTTTAAAAAAATGTTCCTGTGCTGAGATAATCTTATATATGTGTCTCTGCTATGTACTGTGTAATGGATGTGTCTAACTGACCCGCCCAGGGGTCTTTGGGGACTCGGGACCCGGGCATTAGTGCTGGGGGTGATGTCTCAGTGGCCGGTGCCCGGGCCCGTAACCCTGGAGGTCACTGGGTAAAAAGGGGAAAATAATAAAAAGAATAAGGTTTCGTGACGCCACCTGTAGAATCTGGTGAAGGCACCAGCGCTGCTGCAGACCTCTGGAGATGATGGACGGCAGCTTGGGTAGTACAGCTCCCCACAGGCGGAGCGGGGTCCCTGGGGCAATGTTGAGGTGACGGGGATTTGCACATGGAGGCGATTACACAGCTGGTCTGCTGCTACGGTCTCTAGGCCTGACAGGTTCAGGGATGGACAAACGGACACACACACTGTGAATCGTTTCTGTACCTTTACTGGTGTTATGATAGGCACTGTCCAGGGTATGTTACAGGTGGTCGGGAAGCACTCCTGGATTTCAACAGTGAGTGTTGAATAAGGCCTCCTTGTCTCTTTTCACTCAGTGAAGTCCCCATGACCTGTGTAGAACTAGGTCTGACCTCCTCTGTGTCTCTCTCTCACCCGTGTCATAGTGTCGAGAACGTTTGTGTGGGCTAACGCTATAACTTCTCCTGCGGCCTCTGGCTCCCCTGTTGGTTGCATTACAGGTGTCCAGGAGACTGGAGTCTCCTTGGTGAACTGGTGTTTTCTGCTGGGCTTGATGATCTCCTGCAGACTCGGACTCAGTCTGCTCCTTCACTCTAAGGCAGTGTTTCTCAACTCCAGTCCTCAGGACCCACCAACAGATCTTGTTTTCAGGATTTCCTTAGTATTGCACAGATGATAGTTCAATCACCTGCACTGGGGATAATTCAAGCCCCTGTGCAATACTAAGGAAATCCTGAAAACACGACATGTTGGTGGGTCCTAAGGACTGGAGTTGAGAAACACTGCTCTAACACCTTTCCTTTGACCTCACTCTCAGGCCCTCACACTGGCTAGGCTAGTCTACTGGCTCGGGCCTTGCACGGCTCCGATACACCAGGACATCTTCCTCAGTACTGCTCCATACTGAACTA
This sequence comes from Allobates femoralis, assembly GCA_033576535.1. Lineage (NCBI taxonomy): Eukaryota > Metazoa > Chordata > Amphibia > Anura > Aromobatidae > Allobates > Allobates femoralis. The sequence continues at coordinate 65,667,754 of JARQOC010000004.1, forward strand.
GCTAACTCTACCCCAGTACCAGTATTTATAGGGGATCTCGCTTAAAGTCAGCAAGTGGAGCTCCCCCTATGGGTCTGGGGTGGAAGGTGTTGTATGTATGCAGGTACCTGTTGTGAAAATCCTTCCATGCCTTAGGTGGTTCTGTGACTACCTGTAATGGCAGGTTTCCGCATGACCGTACAGGGACATGGTCTGATTATACCACATCTCCTGTGCTGAGATAATCTTATATATGTGTCCCTGCTATGTACTGTGTAATGGGTGTGTATGACTATACAGATATATGCAAACAGCTCTAGCACACCAAATCATATACAGAGACATAGTCTGATCACACCACATCATTCTTTTTGTGAGGTAAAACATTTATTTACCTGTTTTTAAAAAATTATTTACCTCAAAGAAAGAATTATTTGTGATCCTTTTTGTAAATGTCTGTATATTTTTACTTCCTCCCCTACCCAGGAGAAAATGAGGCTTGTCAGTGTGTTTTTTTTTCTAATAAAGATTTTTCTCTGTGCTTTATTTCTAATAGAAGAATTTTCTGTGTGTGTGTGTGTTTATTAACTATTCCCTTACTGGATTGGTAATGGGTGGGTAACAGAAGACCCCTGACATTATCAATTCAGGGCTTTATCAAGAGCTGTCAATCATCAGCTGTCATTAACCCCTTTATTACCCAGTTTGCCACCAGCAACAGGGCAACTGGTCGGGTAAAGCGCTAGAATTTGGTGCTTCTAATGAATGCATCAAATTTTGGGGATGCTGTGAGCTGCTTTTTTATAGTGTTGGGGTTACCAAGAACTATGGGCCCTGACACATTAAAAATACCAGTCCCCAGCTGCCTAGTTTTACCTTGGCTGGCAATTAAAAATAGGGTGAAGCCCAGACAATTTTTTGCCAGCCAAGATAAAACTAGGCAGTTGAGGGTGGCAGCTCACAGCTGTCTGCATTATCTGTGCTGAGAATGAAAAATACAGCAACGCCTTATGCATTTTTTTTTCACACTAGGATGGCAGGTTGGTTGCCATATAGTAATGTATATGGCAACCAAGCACAGACACCAGTACAGATTGTGGGGGCGATGTCTGACTGCAACAGCTAATCACAGAGGCTCTCAAAGAGAGTTGTGAAGACCATCCGCTGTGAGGCTGAGATGCTGGTAAGGCAGCACCCCGAGAAACCCCGAGTCCCTTAACTCCTATACAGGGATCTGGAATTACAGCGGAGCCCAGGGGGTAGCTGCCTATTATAACAAGCAGAGTAGTAAGGTCGCCAGGAAGGGAAAAATCAGGACCCGAAAAACGTAGTCAGGAGTCCGAGTCAAAACCGAGAGGGCAGCGAAGGTACAAAATCGTCAGGCTGTAGCAGAGTCGAAAATCCAGGCAAAGGTCAAAGTCAAAACCAAGAGGGCAGCTCAGGTACAAAATCGACAGGCTGAAGCAGAGTCAAAAATCCAGGCAAATGTCAAAGTCAAAACTAAACACACACTATCACTGGGGAACCAATACTATATCTGGCGGCCTGCAAGATAGGCTCCAATGTATTTGAAGGGCGCGGTTACCTCCCATAGGTTGGAGCTCACAGCCTGATGATCTCATCCGGACCGCCCCTAGAACCAGGTTAGATGGTGATGCATGACTGGCACCAACCACCCCACTTGTGACAGAAGAATGAAGGCTGCGCCTATCAGACACCTCTGCAGGGCCCGCTCCTCTGCAACCAACGTCACCCAAAGGAGAAACACGGCGGCGTTCAGCGACAGAGACCGACGTCGAAGGAGCAGGTCCATATGAGGACAAGGCCCTCCTATCACCGGCACCATCAGCCAAAGGAATCCAGCGCCTCCCAGCGGCCGAGGCAAGAACACCAGCCACCGAGTCCAATGGCGATGTGACAAGAGTGAGTGTGTGTGATTGGCCATTGCCAGTCAGTGCAGTGCTTATGCATGAAGCTTAAGGGTATGTGCCCACAGGACGTTTTTTGAGCAGTCCTGAACGCAGCAAGACCTGAGGATCCTAGATTTCTTGAAAGGAGAAGTGCTATGATCTTGTCTGCATTTTTTGCGCGTTTTTACTACGTTTTTTGTGCGTTTTTACTGTGTTTTTGATGCTGCGTTTTTCCTGCGTTTTTCCCATTGACTGCACCAAAAACGCAGGAATAATTAGCATGTCAATTCTTTGCTATCCGCACCACAAAACGCAGGGATTTGACAGTTCTTGACACTTGCAAAACCAATGTGTGTGCACAGCGTTTCTGTAAAACACATTGGTTTTGCTGGGAAGCCCAAACGCAGGAACAAATTAGCATACATTAACATAAAACCAATGGTTTTCTGCATGCGGAAACCGCAGCAAAACCGCAGCAAAAACGCCCTGTGTGCACATACCCTAATGGGCAGCCCTGGAAGCAGGAGAATGGTAAGCTCGATCTATTTATCTGTCTGTCTTTTCTTACTTTTTACAGGATGAAAATGTCCATGCTAAAATCACGGTCTACATGCTGTACGTGTGCTGTGCGATTTTTTTTTTTATCGCACCCATACACTTGCATTGGGGGAATCTCAGTGAGATCCACAGCCATACGCAGTATGCTGTGATTTTTTTCTTAGCCCGTTTCTCGCTAAGGAAAAACTGACAGATATGCCTGATGTTTTATTGGATTGCACTCGCCGAGTTTTTACACAGATGTAAGTGCACCCTAAGGGTATGTGCACACTGGTAGGTTTAGTGCAGGTTTAGCAGCGGAAACCGCCGGTCGGTTTCCATGAGTTTTATGTAAATTTATGTTAATCCAAAAGCGGCTTTTGGGTTAACATTAAACCTATGGAAACCGACACCCGGTGTGCACACACCGGCGGTTTACACATGCTCATCTGTTGCTAAACCGCTGGGTTCCCAGCGGGTTAGCAACGAATTTGCATGTTCTATAAACCGGCCGTTTCTGCAGCGGCTGCAAGCAGAATCATGTGCTGCTTCCAGCCGCTGCATAACCGCCGCCGCTAACCCGCTGTGCACCCGCCCGGCACCCGCCCGCCACCCGCCGCACATACCCGCCAGGAAGCCGGTGGACGGCTGCAGAGCCTCCTGGCGGGTCCACCCAGCCGCCGCCGACCCTAACTCGCTGTGCACCCGCCAACGTGTGCACATACCCTTATAGTGGAGACAGCCACAGCCTCATTTATCCATATTCGGTCAATTGCACAATTATCCCGATGATAGGGGGCAGCAGAGGGCTGATCTATGACAAATCAGTGGCAGTGGTGGGATGTCCATGTAACTCTCCCCCCCACCTTGGGTGTTTGTGACAGGTTGTACTTAAATAAACGGCACTTTTTAATTAAAAATGTAAAAGCCCCCTTTAGGCCTTGAGAAAGGGTTTGTTCAGAGGTTTTAATGAGTTGGGAGAGTCATATCAGGAAAGGACTTATAATTTTAAGATAGCTCCTTTTATGACCCCTTTCCCCCTCTCCTCCCTCTTTTTTCTATCTGTTCTATCTCTTTGCTATTTAGGAGTTGGAGTTAAGACCATATGGAAGCTGGAGTTGATGTACAATGAAAGCTAGGGATACTGACAATATTAGAAATATGTTAACCCGATGTAGGACCTAGTAAATATGTTACCAATTTACATATGGTTGAATTGTAAGAATATATGTTCTTAAAGGGAACCAACCACCCCAAATGACCCCCCCGGACTGTTAATATGTGTCCCTACACCCAGCACACACATTTGGGGCAATCGTTTTTGCTAAAAAAACTGTTTAGTAGAAGCTAAGATATAGCTTTATAAAGTTTAAAAAATGTGGCCGACTGGGTGTTACCTAGCTTGTCCTCCTGCAGTATTCATCTGTCTGTCAGCCTCCTCTCCCCCCCTCTCTTCAGTAAAGCCCTGCCCTTTCAGCCTCTCAGGTTTCAGCCTTTCAAGTGATCCTAAACCCAGAAACTGGCCCCCCTGTATCTTTACACCTGTCCCTGCACCCCCTCTTATCATTTCTAGCCATCCCTTTTGCAGAAAAAATCGCTTTTGTAAAGTAAGAGAAAAAGTTATATTACTTTGTCCTGTGTGAGTTCTCTCTTTCTGTGAAAGCCGCAAATGCCCCGCCTGTCTGCTGCTGCCTGGTAATTATGCACGCCCCTCTCTGCTTCTAAGAGCCTGGCCGCGCCATGAAAGGGGGCGGTGCTCTGGCATGCCGCGATTTAGCCCCGCCCCTTTCATGACGCGGCACTGAGATGATCCCTGAGGAAGGCGCCGGGTGTGGCGCTGAAACGCGTAGGAGAGAGGAGGAATAAAAGATGAAAATACTTTTGGCTCTTTGGTGAGTTTATCCACACCACAGCAGCGCGGACCGTGACACACCAGCACTCCCATCATTTTCTTGGATTCAAACCACTATCCAGTGGTCGGTGGAGGTCCTGCAGCAGCTGGAACATAGTTTCCAAAAACGCCTTCAAACCAGTTGTGGGGTTCACAACTGGACCAGGTGAGCAGCTTCATAGTACCACCATCAATAAGTGTCACTAGTGATAGGGCACTATTGCGCCTCTTGTCCCCCTCCCTATTTTCTTTTACAGTGTGACATTATTGATTCACATTCTGTATAACCAATGTTATGACTTTATTTAAAAAAAAAAATTAAAAAAAATTTTCAATAAACTTAAATTGAACGAAAAAAAAAAATGTAAAAGCCTTTATGGAATAATAAAAAAGTTAAAAAAAAAGTGATTTTAAAATAAAAACACAATACATCGTTTTATTTAAATAAATGGAATGGTCCGGGCCTATGTAATTTACACATATTTGGTTCTGTGATGACGCAACAACCTATGCAATAAATTTATAACATCGTTCATATAAAAACATGAGTTTAGGACCTTGGCCTGTGTGGGAATTTTCAAAGTGGAATTTTTGAAAGTGGACGGCAGAGATACACCAGAGACTTCTTACTTACACTTCCCAATGCGGTGATGCCCTGTTGTGACAATATTTCTCCTTCCTTTGCAGGTATGAAAACATTGATTCAGTGATATATATAATCCCTGCTGCAGTTTCCAGCCACTGTATACATTGCATATATTTCAGAGTATGAAAACATTGATTCAGTGATATATATAATCCCTGCTGCAGTTTCCAGCCACTGTATACATTGCATATATTTCAGGGTATGAAAACATTGATTCAGTTGCTTTGTACCTTAGAAATATCCATATTATTCCATCCTCCCTGTCTCTCCCTCCTGCTGATCTGGCTCCAAAAGTTTCCCTTAGCAGAAATTAGTTAATTGTACCCTGGTGTGCAGTGGCCCTTTCTCTCCTCTGACCCCCTCCCCTCTGTCTTCCTGGCCTATCATCTGGTGTCCACTAGAGCTATAAATTGCAGACCATAAGGCCTGATGAGGCCTTGGCCTGTGTGGGAATTTTCAAAGTGGACGGCAGAGACACACCAGAGATAAGCCAGAGGGAGCCAGAAGGTAAAAACTCTACCCATCTACTACCTGCCTTAATTGTAATAGTTACCAACATAAGCAAAAGTCCTTCATTTCAATGCTTTCTCACTTTGTGCAGTAGTCAGCCACGCCTACCCCCCATTCCACCTCCACCACTCAGTCTCCACATCAGCCCCTCTCAACCCTCCTTTATTAAGCCTTCAAGACTGCATAACTAGCCCTGACCAACTGACCCCACACAAGGCTAGGACCTGCACCACTGACATTACCGGTCCTCCACATGACCAACCCCAACGGGGAAAAACCCAGCCAAATATCCCCAAAGCCCCAAAATAATGCGTACAAAGCGAACCACAATAAGAGAAACTAAGCCAAAGCCAATATCACAGTTATTCCCACAACGTATCAAACCCACAGCCCACGAAATGCCTCCCACCCAAGCAACCCCATCAAGGCAGGGAGACCCAACCAACAGCCCCCAACAAACCGGAAACAGCCCCCCACAGAATGCACCCCTGATAGGTATGGAGGAACTCCTGACATCTATCAAAAAGACCTTCAGGACCGAACTGTCCACCGCGGTCGACAATTTCACATGCCAACTTCAAGACATCACTCAACGCACAGAAGATCTAGAAAGACGAATGGACAACACAGCTGATGCTATAGAGACCGACAGGAAACTACTCCAAGAACAAGACGCCAGAATAGAATATCTGGAGCTGAAAAGCGAGGACATGGAAAATCGATTAAGGAGAGGAAACATTAGAATTAAAGGCCTCCCCGAAAACGATACAAACCTAAAAGCAACAGTCTCCAAACTCTTCCAATCTCTACTTCCTCAAGCAGACCCCAGTCTCTTCCAGATAACCAGAAAACACAGAGCTTTAGGAAAACCCAGATCAGATGCATCACCAAGAGACGTGGTTCTTAAACTACACCACGAAGAATCAAGAGACCTGATCCTCAGAGCCGCACGCAACAAACCTACTCTGCCAGAACTACCAGACACAGTCGCTCTATTCCCGGACATCTGCCCAGCGATCCTAGTGAGAAGGAGAGCAATGAAAGGCACCACAACGGCCCTACTAAATGCACACATCAAATACAAGTGGGGCTTCCCACACGCCCTGATCTTTCACTACAACAACAAAACCTACTCACCGAGAACGGAAGAAGAAGGCCAACAAGCCCTGGAAAGGGCAGGTATCCCTCCAAATAACACCAACGCTCTACCACAACGACTAAGACCCAATAGGGAGTGGACAGAGGTTCGTCGCTTGAAAAACTCTAACTCCCAATCCCCCAGAAACCATGACCAAAACAATTAAAAATCTTACAACACCAAATAAAACAACCCAAACCCACCCCCCCCCCGCACACCAAACGCCCAATCCTACCTACTACTAGACGACCCCAAAACAAAGCAGCAAACCTCCAACCCCTACCCCACAAAAACCACCCTACACAGAATGTACTGTCCCTGGAACCAGATGATTCCTGAAAGAGACAACAAATCCCCAACCCATACCCCACACAAACTATCCTACAGAGAACACAACACCTCTACATTAAATGTGCTACCCCAAATTGGGCAAACGCTACCTATGGTCATAACCTCAAAAGACCAGAACACTCGGGTCCCACAAACCACCGAATATCGCCCCTGTTGTATCCGCTGTGCCCACCTGCCCATCCGTAACCACCACCTCCCCACAACTCCAAGGTTACCTCTCCCCAAATTAAACCCCAAACGGACCATCACCACACAACACGGAGACAGACCCCACATGACAGCTAACATGTTCCCCAATATTGCGAATGTATAAGGTACTATCACACAATGTCAGGGGACTCAACTCCCATTTAATAGAAAACGCGCGTTCATAGACTACTCAAAACATACACCGGACATCATACTACTACAGGAAACACACTTTACAGACCGCTCCTTTCCAAAATTCTTCCATAAGTCATACACTAGATCCCACCTAGCATCCCATAATAAAAAAACTAGAGGAGTGGCCATCCTATTCCACAACTCCTTCCCATTTGTACAGAAACAAGTGACTGCGGACAAAGAAGGTAGATACCTCATAATACGCGGGACAGTCCAATCAAAACGAATCTGTATCATAAATAGCTACGCCCCCCCGTCAATGCAAATGAAAACGATCCGTACTATAACAAAGCTGATAGGGGACGCAACCTATGACCTGCTACTCTGGGGAGGAGATTTCAACATAGCCATAGACGCCACATTGGATAGCTCCACCCAAAAACGATCCGATATTACTAACACTGAGAGAAAAACTCTACAAAACCTACTGAAATCCCACCAACTAGTAGACACATGGAGAGAAACCCACACGCACTCGAGGGGCTACACCTACTTCTCCAAGGCCCACCACTCATACTCCAGAATAGACTGGATACTAACGAACCCCGGCAACCTAACCTCCCTTCTCTACTCTAGACATATCCCATCCTCCTGGTCAGACCACGACTGCGTACTATCAGTATTTAAAACTGATACTGAGACATCATCTCTTTATAGATGGCGAATAAACGAATCCTTACTGACAAACCCCAACACTAGAACACAGATAGAACAAGAACTCAAAACTTACTTCGCCACAAACAAATCATCAGAAGTCTCAGAAGGCAACATTTGGATGGCCCACAAAAAATACATGACAGGCGTACTCATACGAGTGGCCTCCAAAAAAAAGAGAGACAGACTAGAGACACAAGCGGACCTTGAAGACAAGCTCAGTAAACTGGAATTTGCCAACCAATCCCACCCTTCCAAATATCTCACCAAGAAAATACTCGACACAAAACTACAACTCAACACAATACTGACAACCCGCACTGAACGAGCCATTAGGTGGACACAAGTGACGTTTTATAAATAAGATGGACGGAATGCTTGCACGCAAACTCAGAGACAAAGGACGCCGAAACACGATTTTCTCAATTAAAGATGAACAATCACATACCACCCACAACCCAAATAAAATCTATGCTGCATTCCACAAATTCTACCAGAATTTATATAATGACAAACCACACTCCACCAAACCCAAAATTGACGAATTCCTAACCACTATACCACTACCATCCCTAACCCCGAGCTACGCAGCAAAACTACACTCGCCAATAACAGAAGAAGAGATACTGACCACCATCAAACAACTAAAAGCAGGTAAAGCACCAGGCCCGGATGGACTGACTGCATTATACTACAAAAAATTCCAGGACATACTAACGAACCACATAGGCGCATATTGCAACAACTTACTCTCAGGACAAACCATGCCCCAAGAATGTCACACCGCACATATTGCTGTCATCCCAAAACCAAAAAAAGACCCACTACTCATCAAGAACTATAGGCCCATCTCCCTATTAAATATAGACCTTAAAATCTTCACGGCAATACTAACCAACAGAATAAATACCTGCCTCCCTAACCTTATACACAAAGACCAAGTAGGTTTCATACCATCTAGACAAGCACCAGACAACATACGAAAGAACCTCAATATAATACACAATGCCAACAAATCCAACTCACCCCTAACTGTCCTGGCTCTAGACATAGAAAAAGCCTTTGACTCAGTTGCATGGCCATACCTATTCCAAGTTCTGAACAGATTGGGGCTACCTCAACCATTGATAATCGCCCTTAAACTCCTCTACAACAACCCGATCGCATACCTAAAACTCCCATCCACCTCCCTGAAACCAATACTCATAAAAAGAGGCACGAGGCAGGGATGCCCCCTATCACCGGCCTTATTCGCTATGATCATGGAACCCCTAGCCCAAAAGATATGATCCCATTCAGATATCACAGCCCAAAAATAGGGAGACACACCTATAAAGTAAGCCTCTTCGCAGACGACCTGCTACTGACCCTAACAAACCCCACATATCGCTTCCAAACTTGATAGTCACCCTCAAACAATTCGAGGAGATTTCAGGACTGAAAGTAAACGTGGATAAATCAGAAATAATGTTTATTAACACCCCAGCCAATGACCGAAACCTAATTCTATCCAACTTTAAGTTTACACACAAAGAGCACTACATTTCCTATCTTGGAACCAACCTAACATCACATAAAAAACCCCTATACAAATATAACTACAGACCCCATATTGCAAAAACTAGAACAGAATCTAAACAAATGGTCAACCCCAACGCTCTCCTTTTTAGGGAGAGTTCACACGATAAAGATGGTCACACTACCCCAATTCCTATATCTCTTCCGCTCACTACCAATACTAATACCAAAGTCCATATTCAAAACGATCCACTCCCAAATCAACCGATTCATATGGAATCATAAGAGACCACGCATATCCATGCAGACTTTACATAAACACAAAGCAAAAGGAGGTGTATCGCTGCCAAACTTCATACACTACTACAGGGCAGCACAAATGGCACAAATGGCAACAATACATGAAGAGCAGAACACTTCCCTATGGATCCACATAGAGAACTCCCAACTAGCCCCATACACCTGAGAGGTCTCCTCTGGGCCACGGGGACTCTACCAAAAAACTTAAACACGTACTCACCATACACCCTCCACACCCTACAACTATGGAGATCCATAAGATTCCAATACTCCCTCAATCCCACCCGTCACCACTATTGGAGCTATTTAACAACCAATGTTTCAACCCGGGGTCTCCTCCAAAAACCACACATGGTGGGAACAAAACAATATACGCAGACTACAACATCTCCTTAACCACTCGACACTTATGCCCAAGCACGCACTCATTACAAGATATAAAATCCCACCCACAGAAACATTCAGACTAGAGCAAATATACCACTTCATACATTCCATACTCAAAACTATAACACACCCAAAAGTGACAGCATTTGAACTCAAATGCATGCATAACCCCCTGGAAAAGGATCAATATCCCAAATATACACCACGCTTAACCACCCAAAGATAGTCGTAAGCTCAAAGCTATGGAGCAATGGGAACTAGCCTGGGAATCACGCTCACACCAGAAAAATGGTACAGATGTCACGAAAGTATCATGAAGGGAAGCCATCAGGTATCACTAACTGAAACGTCCTTCAAGCTTCTTCACAGGACGCACCGTGTCCCCAGCTTCCTACACAACATATACAGCTCCAAGCCTGACAGATGCTTCAGAGGATGTGACACAGTAGGGGACACACTCCACACATGGTGGACATGCCCCATCGTAAAATCCCTTTGGAAATGACGTCATAAAGTTAATCGACTTCACTCTAGATGACAAACTCACACTACTCCACCAGCACTACTGTTTGGGGACAAACCACCTAATGTGAATAACAAAGCATATCGGCTACTCACCTACATAACCATGGCCACCAATAACCACATAGCCAAGCAATGGAACACGGATTTGCTATCACTAGAGCAAGTAAAGCCCGTATCCACTCCATAATGCTCTTCGAGAAAATAGAGGCAACCAGAAATGACACCATGGACCTCTTCAGGGCTATATGGAAACCCTGGATAACCAAAAACGAAGACCACGAACCTTCACAGAGTAATGTCACTATCAACGTAAAACACACAATAACACTAAGCTTATAAAGAAAGTGAAGCACCTTGATAACCAGATCAATGAACAACCCATAGATACCCACACGCCATCCCATAGAATTACCCCCCCCCCCCAAAAAAAAGAAAAAAAGTAACCCCTGTAGAACTGTTACGAGAATGCCGATTCCCGCTACTCAAGATACTTCCTTCTCTTTTTCTTTTTATCTTATTTTTTTTTTCTCTTTATTTTTATTTTATCTTAATTTTCTTGTATTATTCTCTTCTCTTACCAAATTACAAAGTATATAACAATGCCTCGCTATATGAACCTGAACCCCCTACGAGGGACAACTTCATTTGTCTTATTTGATTTATTTCCTTTTTTTTTTTCTTCTTAAATTGCATTGATTAGCAATTGTTTGTACGCATCTACTTTTACTCTGTAAAATAAAATTTGGTTGAAAAAACATGAGTTTATACACGGGTCAATAAAAACAACATTTGAGTGTGGGGATTTGCCCGAGTTTATTAGAAGAAAGAAGTGTAGGGTGCATGCACCACGTACGTGGGACCACGCGTTTTGGACGCTCCGTCCAAACGCGTGTAGTCAGTATAAGCCAAAAGCTGGATGCACTTGTAAGAATCCATCCCGTCTTCTTAACCCGCTACGGTGCTCCGATCTGCTGCATCGTCCTGCTACATCCGCAGCATGTCAGTCAGTGCAGGCGGAGCTTGAGAAGCAGGCTGATCAGTCGGGTGACTGCAAGAGAAGCCGCTGGGCCCCGCAAGCCCGGTGAGTACAGGGGGCTGTGGGTCCCCCCTGGGGCACCGCGGTACCCCCAGGTCCTGGCTGGATCCACCGTGCAACTGCTCTTCCGGCGCGTGTGTACCACCCTATGTTTGACCGCTAAACATTAAACCTCATGAGGTTGCATTATATTGGCCTGCTGTATAACCCGGGGCAACCTGTGATACCCTGAGGCTGCTGTCTCATCAGACTTAGATGGGGATGCGAAACATGCGGTGGCATCAGGTTCGCCGATCCTTACCATGGGTCCTCCAGATACACAACTTGCTTTTACGTACTGGGTAAAAGCCTAATACACGGATGCGGCACCACTGCGGCCATAAATAGAATGGGCTTTCAACTGGGGCTGCGATACTACCATGGGGCTGTATCCGGCTATATACTACACTGAGCTAGCTGTATACTACCACTGGCGCATATACTCCTTGTAGCTGTATAACTACCATGGTGGCGCTATAACTAACCAATGGATGCTGTATACTACACTGGGCAGCGTTGCTGCTGATCTACCACTGGGTAGCATATACTACCATGGCTGCTGTATACTACATGGCTGCCCATATACTACCAATGGGGCTGCTGTATATCACTTGCTGCTGATACTACCACTGAGGCTGCTGTATACCAGCCTTATATATCCACTGGGGCTGCTGTATACTACCACTGGGGCTGCTGTATACTACCACTGGGGAGGCCTGTTATACCACTGGGGGGGGCCTGTATACCACACTGCTGAGGGCTGTATACCTGTGCTGGGGTCCACCCTCGGCTTATACACGAGTCAATAGGTTTTTCCAGATTTTTGGGCAAAAGTAGGGAGGTCGGCTTATACACGGGTCGGCTTATACACGAGTATATACGGTACTTTTCTTCTGTCACAATAAAATTTGTTGAAACTAAAAACATGAGTTTATGCCATCAGTAATAAAAGACAACACATTTGAGTTGATTTGTTTGAATTTTTATTAAAAGGAAATAAAAGTGTAAGGGTGCATGCACACGATTAGTGTACGCAGCGTTTTGGACGCTGCGTCCAAAACGCTGTGTAGTACAGTATAAGCATAGAGGATGGGACTTTAAGAAATCCCATCCTCACTATGCTAACCCGCTACGGTGCGGGTTGCCGGCATTCCGCTACTCCGCAGCATGTTCATTTCATGCTGCGGAGTTGGAAGCGGCTTCCATCGGGTGACTGCAGGGAGAAGCCGTTCTGCACCCGCCGCACACGGTGAGTACAGGGTGGCTGTGGTCTCCCTGCGGCCACCTGCGGCTTCCCTCAGGTCCGGAGGAGCTGCGTCCAACATGCAGCTCCTTCCGACCGTGTGCACACACCCTAATGTTTGCACCTAAACATTAAACCTTCATAAGGTTGCATTTTTTTTGCCCAGCGTCCTAATCCGGCGAAACCTTGTACTACCTGATCAGACCTGTCTCCACAGACTTAGAATGGGGATGCAGAAACATGCGGTGGCATCAGGTTTCCGCCGGATCCTTACCTATGCGTCCTCCCCAGATACACAAAATTGCAATTTTACGTCTGGTTAAAAAGCCTAATGTCACCGGATGCGGCACACTGCGGCCAATAAATAGAATGGGCTTCAATGGGGCCGGATCTGTCCAGCCTGGATCCGGCTTTCATACTGAGCATGCACAGACCCCAACACCCTCCCAATAGGCGTGTCCTATGTAAAGCTTTAACGTTCCGATGGATCAGGCAAACAAAATGGATATAACTGTATGCAACTGCAGCAGCGTTGTTGCCTGATCTGACCCTCAGATCAGGCATAATACCACTGCAGTTGCACATGGTTGCACAAACAAACCCAGATGGGGTCTAATGCATTTTCAGCCTGATCACACCTGAACGCAAGTGTGATACCAGCCTTATCTAGTATCCCATTTCCACAGGGCGATCTAATGTAGGCAACCCCTGTCTATAAGCTCTATTACGCTATAAGAATATTATACAGAAAGGCTTCTGACTTGACTGATCAGACAAGAAATCAAATGCAACCGTATGCAACACTCGGATCAGGCATAATACCGCTGCGGTTGCATACAGTTACACAAACAAACCCGGATGCAGTCGGACATGTTTTCAGCCTAATCACACCAGAACACAACTGTGATAGCAGCCTAAGGTGCTTTCATACTACTGGTTTTTGAATCTGGCGGGAATATAGAGAAAACTGCATCCACCCCCCCTGGATTCCCCTGCAATTGTAAAACCTGATGTAACTGGATGCTCCCGCCCCGGCATTATTAATGATCCAGCTAAGGGATCCGGCGTAATACCGGTGTGATAGAATCAGGTGATGTATGTTTTTTTGACAGATACGGTGAAAAATTACACTTTTGGTAAACGCCCCCTAGTGGGTGTGCCATGAAGCTGGCTTCTGGGCATGCTCTGTCAAAATACCCGGATCCAGTGAGATCAGGCTTCCATAGAGCACCATTTTATTTTAGGCCGCATGGCTCCGGATCCGGTTGTTTACAAAACACAAAAAACGATACAAACTGCGTTTATGGTTTTGGTTTTAACCATTCTCAGCCGGATCCAGAGAGAACCATATAAAAACAACATGAAACTGAATGAGCCTGAAAGTCAATGGGAAAAACTTGTTAGAGAGAGCCATAGGATCAAATACTTAATTAAAGGGTTGTCCGGGCTTATTTTTTAATTTCATATTTATACTAGGCTGCAAAATGTTGACAATCTGCAATGTACATGTTGTCAACATTTTGCAGGGTTTCCTAGATATAACACATTTACTGCTGGCAGAAGTGTCCAGGGGGTGTGATTGTGCAAGCTGGGTCGTTTACACTACTCTAGCCAATCACACCCCCTCCCCTATTCTAGTATGGCGGCCACCCCCAGGCCATACATGCCGCCGCGCCCTGCCCACTAAACACTATGTAATGAAACCACCCCAGGGCTCTTACTGGCCGCCGCCAGCCCTAAATCACCACCACCCTCTGCAAAAACAGCGGTGCCCAGTGCACTGATACAGGTGCCGAAACCGCTGCTGTGAAAGCGATTCGGCAATCTGTGTCAGTCAGCAGGGACCCGCTGCATATGTGGCTGCACCCCGACATTGTCTGTGCAGCCGGTCCCGGTCCGCCCTGGTCCCGGTCATCTGCAGCCGGGCTCTCCACACTGCAGCCGGGCTCCACACTCTGCACTGCAGCCGTATCTGTGCAGTGTGGAGCGGTGACCCGGCGCCTGATCTCCCAGACCTCCAGTACAATAGAGCCAGAGGCGTGGTAGCGGTCCTCTCTAAACGCACACTCACCAGCTCTATGGTACTGGAGGCTGGGGAGATCAGGCGCCGGGCACCGCTCCACAGTGCACAGATACGGCTGCAGTGCAGAGTGTGGAGCCCGGCTGCAGTGTGGAAGAGCCGGCTGCAGATGACCGGGACCAGGGCGGACCGGGACCGGCTAGCACAGGACAATGTCGGGTGAGCAGCACACATATGCAGCGGGTCCCCTGCTGCACTGACACAGTGTGCCGGAATCGCTTTCACTAGCAGCGGTTTCGGCACTTGTATCAGTGCACCTGGGGACCACTGTTTGCAGAGGGTGGGTGGTGATCTAGGGCTGGGCGGCCAGTAGGAGCCCTGGGGGTGGTTTCATTACATAGTGTTTAGTGGCAGGGGGCGGGCATGTATGGCCTGGGGGTGGCTGGCCATACTAGGAATAGGGAGGGGGTGATGTGTCTAGATAGGTGTAACGACCAGCATGCACAATCACACTCCCTGGACACTCCCTGCCAGCAGTCAAGTGTGTTATACTTAGGAAACCTGCAAAATGTTGACAACATGTATATTGCAGATTGTTAACATTTTGCAGCCTAGTAATAAATATGAAATAAAAAATAAGCCGGACAACCCTTTAACCTTAAGACAGAAGAGGCTGAGAGAAACGAGCCAATAACTTCACCTTACGTAAGCCTGTTCAGATCAAAGTGTGACACAGACCTGAAGATGGCTGCCATTTCCTGTTTCATCACACCATGCCCTGTCCTGAGAGGAAGCTGAATTCCATAGGCTGGTTTCACACTGCAGTTTTTTACCTGATCAGGTTCCATCAGGTTTGTGTGTCAAAACCAGGAGAGAAACACTATTACTTGAAAGATTGACACCTGTTCTGAGTTTTGGAGACACTCCTGGTTTTGACTCACAAACCTGATCGAATCTGATCAGGGAAAAAACTGCAGTGTGAAATCAGCCATAGAAGGTCTGACCAATCACAGAATGACACGTCGCCTGGAGATACTCAATCAAGACCACCCCCTGATGACCTCACGGACCAATCCACAATGACGACCTCATGAACCAACCCGCCCTGATCACCTCATGGATCTGCCATGCACTAGCCCGTTGCCCAATCCATTAACCAATGAATACATCCAATTATTCCCATTCTGGGGCTAACCGAGCCCCTTACTGCATTTCTACAAGTCCATGCCTGTTTAAATAAAGGGCACTTGGATGTGTGCCATAGCCTGACCGAGGAGAGCTTACATCCGACTGTGTGTGTCTGGTGTTATCCTTTCTTGCATGCACTTGCTCCATATCTATTAGGCCAGAAGCAGGCAACTAGTGAATATTTCATACTGTTCACCCCAACAAAACTACATATGGTCCCACACGGTTTCAGACGGATTCCCCTGGATTAAATGTAGTGTGAAACACAAATCCTGCGAACACCAAACGTTACATAAAAAAAATCTGAGAAAAGATGAAGCAAACAAGCGCTGCTGAGCTCCTGCCCCTCAGGGGCCCCACTAATGATCAGCCCTCAGTATAGAGTCTGGGCCCCCGGGGACCTGTGTAATGACAGCAGCCCCGCACTCTCAGCCGACTCAGAGGAGAGACTGCAAACGTTACTACTGGTAACCAAGGTAACCAGCCTCATATCTAACCAATCAAAGGGCAGCATTTACAACGCGCCTTCCTATTGGCCCTCGTATCTCCAATGGTAACGTTCCTGCTCTGGACGCCCCCGTACGCCTCTCCTGCGCTCTGTCCTCTGATTGGCTGCAGTGACAGAGCGGAGAGTAGCAAGATGGCGGCGGCGGGTAGACGGAGTGTCGGACTCAGGGTCCGGTCGGAGAGATGGCGGGTCGCTGCGGTTCCTCTGCTGGCTGTGTGGCTGTGCGCTGTGGCTGCAGATCAGACCGAGGAGTATCTGAAGAGGGAGCACTCACTGAGCAAACGTACCAGGGTGAGACAATGAGACGGAAACAGAGAGACACAGGGGGAAACACACGGACAAAGACAGGACAGGACGGCACAGGGGCGGAACACACGTACTCAAATACACAGGGGATCAGAGACCACCACTGGGGGCGCCATGTACACAGGGGGATCAAAGACCATCACTGGGGGCACCAAATACACAGGGGGATCAGAACCACCACTGGGGGCGCCATATACACAGGGGGATCAGAGCACACGGGCCATAAAGGGTCAGATACCACCACTGGGGCGCCATATACACAGGGGGATCAGAGACGGGATCACACCACTGGGGCGCCATATACACAGGGGGATCAGAGACCACCACATGGGGGCGCCATGTACACAGGGGGATCAGAGACCACACTGGGGGCGCCATTATACACAGGGGGATCAAAGACCATCACTGGGGGCACCAAATACACAGGGGGATCAAGACCACCACTGGGGGCACCAAATACACAGGGGGATCAGAGACCACCACTGGGGGCACCAATAACACAGGGGGATCAGAGACCACCACTGGGGGCCCATATACACAGGGGGTATCAGAGACCACCACTGGGGGCGCCATATACACAGGGGGGATCAGAGACCACCCTGGGGCCAAACACAGGGGTCAGAGACCACCACTGGGGGCGCCATATACACAGGGGGATCAGAGACCACCGCTGGGGGCGCCATATACACAGGGGGGATCAGAGACCACCGCTGGGGGCGCCATATACACAGGGGGGATCAGAGACCACCGCTGGGGGCGCCATATACACAGGGGGGATCAGAGACCACCGCTGGGGGCGCCATATACACAGGGGGGATCAGAGACCACCACTGGGGGCACCATATACACAGGGGGGATCAGAGACCACCACTGGGGGCGCCATATACACAGGGGGATCAGAGACCACCGCTGGGGGCGCCATATACACAGGGGGGATCAGAGACCACCGCTGGGGGCGCCATATACACAGGGGGATCAGAGACACAGGGATCAGAGACCACCACTGGAGGCGCCATATACACAGGGGGATCAGAGACCACCACTGGGGGCGCCATGTACACAGGGGGATCAGAGACCACCACTGGGGGCGCCATGTACACAGGGGGATCAAAGACCATCACTGGGGGCCCCAAATACACAGGGGGATCAAAGACCACCACTGGGGGCACCAAATACACAGGGGGATCAGAGACCACCACTGGGGGCACCAAATACACAGGGGGATCAGAGACCACCACTGGGGGCACCATATACACAGGGGGTATCAGAGACCACCACTGGGGGCGCCATATACACAGGGGGGATCAGAGACCACCACTGGGGGCGCCATATACACAGGGGGATCAGAGACCACCACTGGGGGCGCCATATACACAGGGGGATCAGAGACCACCGCTGGGGGCGCCATATACACAGGGGGGATCAGAGACCACCGCTGGGGGCGCCATATACACAGGGGGATCAGAGACCACCGCTGGGGGCGCCATATACACAGGGGGGATCAGAGACCACCGCTGGGGGCGCCATATACACAGGGGGGATCAGAGACCACCGCTGGGGGCGCCATATACACAGGGGGGGATCAGAGACCACCACTGGGGGCACCATATACACAGGGGGGATCAGAGACCACCACTGGGGGCGCCATATACACAGGGGGGATCAGAGACCACCGCTGGGGGCGCCATATACACAGGGGGGATCAGAGACCACCGCTGGGGGCGCCATATACACAGGGGGGATCAGAGACCACCGCTGGGGGCGCCATATACACAGGGGGATCAGAGACCACCACTGGGGGCGCCATATACACAGGGGGGATCAGAGACCACTGCTGGGGGCGCCATATACCCAGGGAAATCAGAGACCACCACTGGGGACACCATATACCCAGGGAAATCAGAGACCACCACTGGGGACACCATATACACAGGGGTGATCAGAGACCACCACTGGGGACACCATATACACAGAGGGGGTGATCAGCCCCAGAGATGCTGTAAATACATGGAGTCATATAAGCAGTGCTACATTATGTGACACTGATTTTGTTTGTTCCACCTGTTATGTAAAATCGTGTTATTCACTAATTGTTTTTTTGATGTTTGTTGTGTCGGCCATTGTGAAGTGAGAACCCGCTATACTTGAGATTGGAGGTCCTGATCTGTCAGGACAGGATAATGGCTGCCGCTCCATTTACAGCTATGAGAATAAAGCATTCAAGTGTGTTGCATTTTTACTCCTCTCAGTCCCATAGGCACTGGATTGTCTGGCCGCCATTATGTGTGATCGGGACGCTCCTATCAGTCCTGGCTGCAGTGAGGTGGACGGGGGACCAGGACCCTCAATCTTGTACAACAATGGCTTCCAGACAGCTCTGATATCTGTCTCCTATCTGGGGGTTCAATAACTGATGTCATGGAAAACACACTGTAAAGGGGTAGTCCACTACTTGTCCTTAGTACAGGTGTCAGGTTGGTGGGTGTCTGACACCTCAGCGCCTGTTTGCCACAGCAGCGGAGGGCCGATTATATACGTTGGCGGAGCTCCACAGCTCCACAGCCATGTAGTGGCCGCTGTCTGGTATTGCATATCGCTTTATATTGAAGTGAATAGGAGCTGAGCTGCAGTACTGAGTGGTCACCATATGCAGCCGGCTCTATGTAGTGTTGACATTGAGCCACCGCTGGCGCTGTATACTCCTGATCAGAGGTGGTGCCGGGTGTCAGACATCCATCGATCAGATATTATTGATGATATACTGCAACAATGAGCCATCAATATCAAGGAGTGGACAGTCCCTCTAAAGGACACAAGGGGCTTCTCTCTAGAGTTTTCATTTACTTCTAGGGAGAAAATTGGATAAATTTAATTGAAAAATGTTGCATCATGCAATTGACGTCACACAGATCTGCTACATTCATCATCCAGGGCACTGCTGAGATGCCAGTGTGCTCCTTTTCCATGAAAACTGTAACATCCAGCTACTTCCTTTCTGGAGCAGCGCCACCTTTATCAATAGGCTGTACCTGGTATTACCACAAAGCCCTGATCACAGGACACATCCACAGGGGAAGATGAGCAATGGATTATCCATCTGGTTTGTTTGGGCAGAAACCCCTTGTACATGTCTGGCATTGTGGATGAATTTAGCAGATTGAATCCACTGCTGCAGAGAAAATTGTCCGGCGCCTTGTCCATCTGAGTCTACCCTTAGCTATATGTGTATATCCGCGGCATCCAGGACTACATATGTATACCCTTAGCTATATGTGTATATCCGCGGCATCCAGGACTACATATGTATACCCTTAGCTATATGTGTATATCCGTGGCATCCAGGACTATATGTGTATACCCTTAGCTATATGTGTATATCTGCGGCATCCAGGACTACATATGTATACCCTTAGCTATATGTGTATATCCGTGGCATCCAGGACTATATGTGTATACCCTTAGCTATATGTGTATATCCACGGCATCCAGGACTATATGTGTATACCCTTAGCTATATGTGTATATCCACGGCATCCAGGACTATATGTGTATACCCTTAGCTATATGTGTATATCCACGGCATCAGGACTATATGTGTATACCCTTAGCTATATGTGTATATCTGGGGCATCCAGGACTACATATGTATACCCTTAGCTATATGTGTATATCCACGGCATCCAGAACTATATGTGTATACCCTTAGCTATATGTGTATATCTGCGGCATCCAGGACTACATATGTATACCCTTAGTTAGGCGGCCGTCACACGCTACGATATCTTGAAAGATATCGCTTGAACGCGCCTGATTAAACATCGCGTGAACAATGTCTCTGCGTGTGACGGCAAGATACGACGAGCGAGAAGTGTTCAAATCGCAAGATCGAGATCTGAGCCCCGGACCTCACATCTTGCGATGAACGATTTAACGATCTGCTTCATCGTGGTGTATAACACCACGATGAACGATCTCCCAGCGGCAGAGCCTATGCTTGGAGATGGTAACTATGGTACACGTCGGGTAACTAAGCGACGCGCGGCGCCTAGTAACCCGATGTGTACCATAGTTAACAGCGATCTCGCTGGTCCACATCGCTGGTGAGTCTGTCTGTGTGACATCTCACCAGCGATGTGAGCGATATTGTAAGCGATCGCGCGTGCACGTGATCGCTTACAATATCGCTAGCAATATCGTAGCGTGTGACGGCCGCCTTATGTGTATATCCGTGGCATCCAGGACTCCGGGGAACATTATTCTATATTGATTGCTATTACTTCTGAGTTGTGCTGAATGCTGTGTATGGGAAAGTTAGAGAATATCCAATACATCCTGCAGATTAGGTCTCACGTGTCCGCCGGACAATACCGGACCACCCAGGCGTTCTGTTGAGCCGATGTCGTCTGGTGTGGACGGCACCTCTTACATCAACTCCATAATGTTAAATGGGCAGAGAATGAAAGGGAACCAACCAGCAGGATCATCATTTCGATGTAAAGCCAGTGCCGTACTGGCGCTAACCTGCTGAAAGCCATCGTACCTTTAGTTGGAATATTCAGTGCTGGATTGCCGAAAAAAAACTTTGCAGAAATGTGTGCGGCACCTGGCTGATGGGTGCAGCAGGGCGGGCTTTGAGGGTGGGTCCTCTCGTATATACCGTATTCCTCCTCCTTGACCCCCCCTTTCTCTATTTAAATTTTGTGCTGCGCCGCCATTGCCACTTCTATCAGCGCATATGCATTTGTATTATAATAGTGATGTGATTAAAATGGTGCCGGAGTTAGCGCATGCGTGTACAGATGCCATTTTATTGACACCATGGAGACGAGAATGAGCGGCATCAAGGCATGTACAGATCAATTTTTATTTTTTCATCTGCGCACGCGCCCCTGCCGCTTGTGTCACAACAGTGTCGGAGATCACGGTTACACGCTTTCACTGACCCGAACACCATTTTAATGACATCACTATTGTAATACCAATGCGCATGCGCGTACAGAAGTGGTAATGGCGGCGCAATGTAAAATTTAATAAAGAAGGGGGGATGCAAGCCATGAGGAGGAAGTTATATGAAAGGACCCCTCCCTCGGTAACATTAGGGTCCGGCAAGCTGAATTTGATCTTCTGATCCTTTTTTTTTTTTTTCTTCAGTAGATGAGCCAATGTCTGAGCGATATTCCCAGTTCTTCCCTTTGAAAACACGTGAAGATTAGGCCGAGCGTTCATGTCTCTAGAGGGTTGGGAGAGATATCTCTAATGTGTATAGGGCCCTTAGGATAGTTCATTAATATTATATCAGTGGAGACCCAGCACCACCAGTTATACACTGGGATTAGCTGCGGAGGCGTCCGGATGTACGGAGTGGGACAGCTCGGCTCCATACTGTTCAGAGGGGGAGTAGGACACAAGGTCCCGTACCCCCAGCAGCCATTGACCGATTTACAGAGTTGTGGCCTTCTGCTCTGTATACTATTGTGGGGCTGCCGACACCGATCTGATTTTAACAGCCCATTTTATGGATACGTTATCAGTATAAAAGTAATGGTAAGCCCCTTTTAACTCTCTGCCTGCCAAAGGGAACAGCCCATGGACAAGAGTGGCATTGTATTTGGAAGGAAGCCGCCATGTTTGTCTGGGCAGAAACCTGTTTTGGACAACCGCTTTTAAAGAGGGGAGTTAAGCGCCCCTAAATGTGCTGGGTAGCTACAGCCGGGCGTATGTAGGTGACTGCAGTGACTGAACCCATAGGGGCAAATATGTGACCTAAGGAATACAATGGTAAAGAATATGGACAGAATTCAACTATGGAGCCGCTTTGAAGATTGTTGTTTTTTTTTCCCTCTCTTTCAGGCGTGGGCTCTTCTTCTTCATCTCTATGGGATTTAATGGGCAACGTGCTGGTCACTCCTCAATATGTCCGCCTCACTCCTGACTTACAGAGCAAGCAAGGGGCTGTGTGGAATCGTATGGTAAGAGTTAGAGGGCTGTTTAATGCATGGTTGCTGTTTTGCTTTCTGTTATTGACCTGTACTGTGTTATTAGGTTTCCAATTGATATGTGTATAGATTAGGAGCTGGGCACAATCCACACAGGGCAGTCGGCTGTGTTATACAGTCAGCACCTGCCTCTAACAGCAGAGACAGGAGCCAGATCTAACCACATAGATGCCTTTGTCAGTCTATGACACTGGTATTTAAAGGGAACCTGTCATGTCCTTTGTTTTTAAACTGCCCCCAATGTTATTTAGATTATGCATTGTGCATCACTAACCTGGTTTCATAAGATAAAAAAAAGGACTTTAGCTGATTATAGGATTGCTTTAGGTACCTGTACAGTTATCGGGGTGGATACTTCAGCTAGTATCAGTCATGCAGTTTTTTAATCACATACGGTGTATAAAGACCTGTGGTGATGTCATGCCATGTGATTATAATGGGCGAAGCTACTTAGACCAGAAGTGTTGGAAATATAGGAACAGTTCCACCCACTACAACCACATGGTTGTGACATCATCACAGGTCCTTGTACACCACATGGGATTAAAAAACTGCATGACTGAGTGACGTTACTGATTACAGCTGAAGCACCACAATGATGGCTGTTTGTTCACGCACATAATGCAAACACCTAAGCATCTAAAGTGCTTTTTTTATGATAAATACATGAATTTTTGTTTGTTCTTTAAAAACCAGGTTAGTGATGCATGTGCTGCATGATCTAAATAACAGAAAAGGACATGACAGGTCCCCTTTAAATGGTTTGAAATAGTGCTGCTGTAAATTTTGGGGATAGTTGTATCCCCATTGTAAAGCAATTGTAGGACACTAATAAATTATGACAGTCGGAGGTCTAGTGGAGGCTTCGTCACCGCCATCTTGGTTTTCCTTCATAATTGGTTATTTTTACCATTTACTGTAACACTAAAAGGTTACAGTACATGGAACAGGTGATCAAACAATCCAGGTTCAAGTCCTTGAAGATGACAAAAAAAGTAAAAATGTGTTATTTTTATTGCACACTGAGCACCATAATAATGACACCAAATAAACAGTAGCGGAATTGCATTTTCTTGAGACCTAAAGCCTGTAGGATTGTAAACACATCTGTAGGTTGTAATTCAGGCTGTGGATCAGCAGATGATGAAGGCTGTAATGTCTTTAGACTTTCTAGAAGACCATGGACATGTGTCCTTATTCTGAGTTCCTTTATGTGGATACGCCTGAAATATATAAGGTTGTAAGTCCGAGTCCATAACTGATAGAATGTACATTTTATTTCCAGCCGTGCTACCTACGGGATTGGGAGCTACAGGTTTATTTCAAGGTCCACGGACAGGGCAAGAAAAACCTAAACGGTGACGGCTTTGCCCTCTGGTTCACCAAGGATCGAATGCAAGAAGGTGACAAGTTGTTCCTCTCTGTTGTTTTAGATTTTGCTAAAATTGTCCCCATGAAATAATGGGATTTCTCCCGATCTGATGTTTCAGGTTCTGTGTTCGGAAGTAAAGACAAGTTTGTGGGTCTGGGAGTGTTTGTGGACACGTACCCGAATGAGGAGAAGCAACATGAAGTGAGTAATAGCTATGATAAAGGGCAAAACATGGTGGAAATGGTTTAGCAGAAAGCTATTAGGTGATATGTGACACAAATCATAAGCATCTGAAGCTAAATAAATGTATTGGAGAGAAAATTCCACAGAAAGATGTTGAATCATGTAGCTGTGCAGGAGGAGGCAGGGAGGATGTGCCAGCAGCCAGGACCTCTTAATAAGATCCCACCCAGGCGACCTCTTAACTGTAAGGTTTCTAAAATCTTTTGAAGCTTACAGGGGGGATGGGGGACTCTTTCCTGAATGAACCAGATACACTGCATTCAGTGCTGCATTTAATTTGCCAAGCACCAGGGGGGTGACAGGTCCTCTTTAAAGTCTTAATAATTATATATATCTGTCTATATAATCTGATAACCATTCTGTTTATTCTTCTCTTCATACATCCAGTGTGTTAGCTGCATTTTTGGCTCATATATATTCTGTAGGTATTATTAATAATTCCATTACGGTGCAGGTAGTGGATGAGGAGAGAAACAAATACAAGGGATAGTAGAAGCTTTACAGGTCAAATTGTTACTGAAGACATGTTGGTTCTCTTGGAACATGTCCCTTCTGGGATATTGTTGACACCTGGGTGCGGTCATTTCCCCTCTCGATTGGCCGAGTCCTTACAGTGCTTGGTCAGTACTGATTGGGCAGTGTAAGTCTTCCTCCCCGAGGTCCAGTAAGGTCACATGAACAGCACTGCCACCAATCACTGAGCTCATCAGTTCTTGATGTTTACTTTGTGAAAGGCAAACCTCTCAGGATAGCCGCCACTTTCCCCGTAGTACAATATCCCATTCAGATGTCTCTTCTAAGTTTATTTAGAATCAGTTATCTAAAAAGTTCTGGTGGGTATGAAATCCAGATGGGAACAAGCCGACCAAAGTCAGAGAGCATGTATTGTTCTGCATCCACAGTCTGGCTGATAACTGAGAACAATAACAGCCCCGCGTGCTAGCACGTGTAATGGATTATCTATTCTGTACTGGATGTTACTAAGTTGCAATGTTTGTGTGTTGCTTGTGCTTTCTCCTCTGCTTCCGGACTGGCATCCCAGAAGAAAAGGTTCTCCGCAGGGAATCAGGTATACTTGGCTCCTCTATTAATACATACACTTGTCTTTCTTTGTCTTGGTGGCTGGTGTAATAATGATTTATTAGTCGTGTGTTGCCTCTGTCTCGTGTCCCCTGTGATATCTGCACAGCTTCACGTCTTCTGCACATTGTGTCGCTGTCGTTTCTCTTTCCTGACACTCACTGCTTCTGTACTTTGTCTTATTTAAACATTAAAGGGGTTTTCTCAAGTTCTGTCTTCAGGAGCGCACTGCTCTTCTTGCCTGCTGGGGAAGGAGGGCACTGTGCTCCTGAAGAATGACTGTTCTGCCAGCCGCATGGCTGCACTTATGATCTGTGCTGTACTCTCTCCAAACAGAGGCGGCACCAGGGAGCACGGGGCACTGCAGCTGTCAGATCCAGCTATCTGGCCGCTTCAGAGTCTTGCTGGCAAGTGCTGCACGTCGCGCCTAGGAGACAGGCCATTGATCGTCAATTACAGAGGTGGCCGGTGACCTCCGGCGTGAGCAGTAAACAAAGGAATTAGAAATCACTCGGAGACTAAAATTGAACAGTTATTTTTACACTCACTCTACAATTGTACCTATTTAAAGGGAACCTGTCGTCTTTTTTTGTTTTTAAGCCGCCCCCAATATTTTTTAGATCATGGATTGTGCATCATTAACCTTGTTTAAAAAACATCCATGTATTATGTATTATAAAAAAAAAACACTTAAGATGCTTAGATACATAATGTATCTTCACAAAACAGTCATCAGGTTGGTTCATCAGCTGGTAACAGACACGTCAATCCACTTCTGTCATTAAAACGTAGTCACACCCCCTCCACTAATATATTCTTATCACTAAGTGTAGAAATACACATGATGAGGAAGGACCTGTGGGGATGTCAGGACCATTTGACTGTAGTGGGTGGAGCTAAGGGCAATGGGTCTTTGACTTGAGACCTAATTAGCTCCACCCATTATGGTCACAGATTGTGACATCACCACAGGTCCTTCCACATCATGTGTATTTCTGCACTTAGTGATGTGAATATATAACAATACGGGGGGGGTGACTACTACTAATGACTGCGTGACTGAAGTGCATTGATGTGACTGATACCAGCTGCAGCACCACCCTGATGACTGTTTGTGCATCTAAAGTGCTTTTTTATGACAAATACATGGATTTTTTTTTTTACCAGGTTAGTGTTGCACACTGCATGATCTAAATAACATTGGGGGCGGTGTTAAAATAAAAATGTAATAGGTTCCCTTTAAGGGGATGATGAAACCCCTTTGATTTGGAATTTCAAGAGGATTGTTCATCATCTGTTCACTGAGTAAGGTAATAAATGTTACATTGACGGAGGTCCAAGCTCGGGAGCCACCATTACCCAATCTAATGTAATTAAAAAATCCAGAATAATGACAAAAAGTCTCAGAATCCTCAATCCACTATCCGATACATGGAAGAAAATTCCCAGACAGTGAATGGTGCTGTGGTGACTTTCCGCTTACAGTGAGGGCTTCAGAGGTCGGACCTCCTTGCAGTTGTTCTGTGGATGAGTGATACGTATTGTTCATGAATAACCCCTTCAGGAACAGCCTCTCATTTGTCTTCTGGGATGTTATTTTCCTTGACAGGACATATCCTTAATTAAGTCCTTTGGTTTAATGCATAGTTGAGTCATTTGACTTTGTTTCTTTGTATGGCTATTTGGCTGCAATTTCTCCATGAAGACCCCTGGCCAGGCATTGAACATTAGATGGATGTAGCTGGTGGGTCCCACTGGTTGTTAGCAGTTATGAGCTGATGGCACTGCTGGACATCTTCTGATTTAGGCCCCTTTCACATTGGTGTTTTTTTTTTAAAATGCGGCAGATCCGGCAGATTTACTGCATCTTCCGCCTAACTGCTGCACTTCCGGCAAGCCCGATGCATTGTCTATGGGTCTTGCAGCAAGTGCGGTTTTGCCGGTTGCGGCAGCAACAACAACCGCTGCTGATCACGTTTTTTTTTTCTTTGCGGCTAGAAGTGCCACAACCGGCAAAACCGCACTTGCCGCAAGACCCATAGACAATGTATGAGGTTTGCTGGAAGTGCGGCCGTTAGGCGGAAGATGCGGTAGATCTGCCGCATTTTCAAAAAAACGCCTATGTCAAAGGGGCCTTAGATGGACAGTAGCATATGTGCTTTTCATCTGCCGCACTAAGTTTCCTTGGCCGACTGCTGCCTCCACGGTCCTCAGTGCTGCCTATTTATTGGTGTCTTCAATGCTGAGAAATACAGGCAGATACTTATCCATCATATAATACCATCAGGCAGGCGTCTGATTGGATCAGAACAATGACCCTAAACACACAGCCAATGTCATCGAGAACTGCCCTTAATGTAAAGAAGAACAAGGAATCCTGGGAGTGATGATTTTGAGTCAGTCTGGCATTACATTAAAAGACAGAAGGATTTGCACAGTCTCATACACAGGAGATCTGTGGTTAGTTCTCCAGGATGTTTGGAACAATCTCCCTGCTGAGTTCCTTCAAACACTGTTGCAAGTACAAGTCACCTAGGAGAAGTGATGGAGATTTGAAGGCAATGGGTGATCACACCAAATATTGGTCTGATTTTAGATTTTCCCCTTGTTCATTCACTTTACATTTATATATTATATATCACAAAGATGTGTGCCGTGTTGGAGCCGGAGTCTCCCAGACAATAATCCTTTTTCTGCAGTCATTTCCTTCTGTTTGTCTTGTGCACGGATTAGTCTCCAGTCTTTATTGGATGTACACGGCTCCTTGAGCTGTTTGCTAAGATGAGCTCTGCCTCCTAAACTAAACACATTGAGAAGTGCTCATCAGCCTTGGCTTACTGCACTGGACAAGCCATATGTTCTCCTGTGTTACCGGAAAATAATGTACAACTCAAGAACCAGAAGAAGGAAGAAAAGCAAATGAGGTCATGTGTATAGGCGCTCACAAGGAGGGAAAGAATAGACCATGCTGGATTATCCTCCACCGTCTCCCCCCAATCTCTGAAAAAAAGCAGTGCTGGAGGTGTACAGAGCGATACAGCCCCCCCTGTAGGGATTAGTATGTATTTTAAGGCTAATGAGTGCAGAGGGTATTAGTTGCCTCCTTTATATTATGACAATGAGCGCGGTCTGTATTTGTTAATTACAGTGGCATGTAAAAGTTTGTGCACCCCTGGTCAAAATTACTGTAATTGGGAACAGTTAAGCAAGTTGAAGATGAAATGATCTCTAAGGCTCCTTTCACATCAGCGGTTTGCTGATGTTTCCGGCACATGGTGCTGGATCTGCCGCCTAACAGCCAACTTGCAGCACTGTTCTGGCAAGCTCCATGCATTCTCTGGGGCTTGCAGTCAAGTGCGGTTTGCCAGATCCGACACTTATGGCGCGAGAAAAAAAACGCTGCTAGCTGCGTTTTTCTGACCCATCGCAACTGCTGGATTTGCCGGATCGCAGCAAAAAACGCATTTGCTGCACTTGCCAGAAGTCCCATAGAGCATGAATGGGGGCTTGCCACAGGCGCACCGCAAGTCGGCCGTCAGGCGGCAGATGCGTTAAATCTGCCGGATCTGCCGTATTCAACGAAAAATGCTGATGTGAAAGCAGCCTAAAAGACATAACGTTAAAGAGGACACATTTCCTTTGTGTTTTAGGCAAAAATATATATTTTTTTCATCTTTAACGTTTTAATGCTTTGTGCCCACTGCATTTCTGCAGCAAAAATGCAGGATCCCCAGCTTTAACATTAAAGTCTATGAGATGTAAAAAAAAAGCTGTGCCCATATGTGCGTTTGTAGGTGCTGCACTTTAACATGCCTGTTTTTGAGCTAGGATTTCCCCTTTGACTCCATTTTAAACATCCCAAAAAAGTATCACAAATGGATGAGTATTCACACAGTCTATGAGGCTTTTTTCCTAGCAAAAACGCAGCAATACTCTCCCCCCGGTGATTTCTTCCTCTGCACACACCAGCAGGAGATGTGTGTATTGACCTTCCAGGACCTGTGTCATGTGACCGGTTATGTGACTCGGCAGTCACATGGTGCGCAGGTCCTGGAAGGACGATACACACAGTTTCTGCCAGTGCACGAAGGAAGACGACATGGGCTCACCGGGGAGGGTGAGAAAGTGTTTGTGTGTCCCCTTGTTTGTGCTGCTTTTGTAATGTGCACAAACACGATATGTTTGCACTGCTTTTGTTTTCACAGCTGCGTTTGTGTAGCTGACAAACAGCACTAAAAACACATACAGCAGGCACGTAGCCTAAAAATGGGCCGATGCTAAAGTTTGGGCACCCTGCATGGTTAGTACCTAGCAGCACCCCCTATTGCAAGTATCACAGCTTGTAAATATGTTCGTAGCAGCCAAGAGTCTTTCAGCTCTTGTTTGAGGGATTTTCATCCATTCTTCAATGACAATAAAGTGTTTTTTTTGCCTGCAATACAAAGGAAATGTGTCATCATTAACTTCATCATTTAATCGTCAATTTACTCTCAGGTTCGCAATAAGTCTTTTTGACCAGGGGTGCACAAACTATTACATGCCAGTGTACCACTGTGTAAGATAATGATCAAACATGCTCATCCTCCTTTTGTCTACTCTTTTTCCAGCGCATATTTCCTTATGTGTCAGCTATGGTGAGCAATGGTTCCTTGGCGTATGATCACACCCGGGACGGTCGTCCTACAGAACTCGGGGGATGCACCGCGATGGTTCGGAATCTCAACCATGACACTTTCCTGGTTATTCGCTATGTAAAGCGCAGGCTCACGGTAAGAATGTATTTTTTTCCTTTTTCCTGTATCTATCCAGTAATTAATGGGTTGCCCAATACCCAGATAACCCCCTTTCAATCCTCCCCCAAGTAAAATAGTAACACCTATACTTACCGACAGGGTCTACAAACCAGTTATCTAAAGGAAATAAGAGCTGCGGCTGCTTTTTCACTTCCTCCGGATGTCAATTACATCCAAAGGAGAGGAGAGTGAAGCCACCGCTGATTGGCCGCAGGGATCACATGACTTAACAATGTCAGGTGATCCCCGGGAGAGCCAGTGCCATCATCGCTGGAACAGTGCTGGCACCAGAGGTGAGTATAAGTGTTACTATTTTACTGTGGGGAAACACAGGGATTGAGAAGGGGGTTGTCCTAGTAGTGTACAGCCCCTCCAAACACTTTTTACTGTACCTGTGTTCATATTAATGATGTTCCCTGGGAATTGAAAAAAATAATAACTAAAGGAAATTACATTTAAAATAAGTCCCTAATTGACTTTAATTTGCAAATTGCACTCTTTTAATTAAGAGTGGTAAACACTAGAATTAAAATGGCCATGGTCTTGTTACACTGAAAGAAACCTATAAGGAACTAGAAACCTGTCTTACATTGCTAATGAGATGTGTACCTTTAAGCATGGGTATAGGGCTGGGCGATTAATCGAATTAATTCGATTAATTCGCCCCCTGCTGTGGCCACGATTGTGGTTTTATTAACAATCGTGTAATTCGATTTAAAATGGCGCCGCTTTGCATTGTGGGTGTTGTAGTTTCTTAGGAGGAGCAGCCGTCACTATGTACAGGGAAAGAACTTCAACTCCCAGCAGACGTTGCCTGTGTTGGCCGGGTCGTAAGTCCCGCCCCCTCATACACCATTCCCGCCCCCCCCCCCCTCGTCATCATCAGGCCCGCTCATTGGCCCGTGCTCTTGCCCTCCTGCACTGCGCGGGAAGAGAAGAAATGAGAGCCGATGAAGAGGATTGTGCTGGAGGAAGGAGAATCAGCTGAGAAGCAGCTCCAACCTCCAGGTAAAAAGGTGAAAGACCTCCTGCTGTGACTGTGCTGTGCAGGCAGAGAGAAGGAGTGAGTGGGGGAGGGGCTTCCCGGGGACAACTGCTGGGAGCAGGAGAAGCTGGGTATGTAGCCCCTTCCTGCAGCAGAAAGAAGTGTATGTGTGAGGTATCTGTAAAATGTGTGTTTGAGTGTCTTCTGTGTGAGTTGTGTGTCATGTGTCTGTGTCTTCTGTGTGAGTTGTGTGTCATGTGTCTGTGTCTTCTGTGTGAGTTGTGTGTCATGTGTCTGTGTCTTCTGTGTGAGTTGTGTGTCATGTGTCTGTGTCTTC
This sequence comes from Allobates femoralis, assembly GCA_033576535.1. NCBI lineage: Eukaryota > Metazoa > Chordata > Amphibia > Anura > Aromobatidae > Allobates > Allobates femoralis. The sequence continues at coordinate 65,699,630 of JARQOC010000004.1, forward strand.
TGTGTCATGTGTCATGTCTCTGTGTGTCATGTCTCTGTGTGTCATGTCTCTGTGTGTCATGTCTCTGTGTGTCATGTCTCTGTGTGTCATGTCTGTGTGTCATGTCTCTGTGTGTCATGTCTCTGTGTGTCATGTCTCTGTGTGTCATGTCTCTGTGTGTCATGTGTCTCTGTGTGTCATGTGTCTCTGTGTGTCATGTGTCTCTGTGTGTCTCTGTGTGTCATGTGTCTCTGTGTGTCATGTGTCTGTGTGTCATGTGTCTCTGTGTGTCATGTGTCTCTGTGTGTCATGTGTCCTCTGTGTGTCATGTGTCCTCTGTGTGTCATGTGTCCTCTGTGTGTCATGTGTCCTCTGTGTGTCATGTGTCCTCTGTGTGTCATGTGTCTCTGTGTGTCATGTGTCTCTGTGTGTCATGTGTCTCTGTGTGTCATGTGTCTCTGTGTGTCATGTGTCTCTGTGTGTCTCTGTGTGTCATGTGTCTCTGTGTGTCATGTGTCTCTGTGTGTCATGTGTCTCTGTGTGTCATGTGTCTCTGTGTGTCATGTGTCCTCTGTGTGTCATGTGTCCTCTGTGTGTCATGTGTCTCTGTGTGTCATGTGTCTCTATGTGTGAGTAGCGGGGTGCAGAAGGACAGAGGAGCAGCAGGAGGGACAACGGAGAGGAGGACAGGGGTGCAGGAGAACAGAGGAGCAGCAGAAGGGACAAATGAGAGGAGGACGGGGTGCAAGAGGAGCAGCAGGAGGGACAGGAGAGGAGGACGGGGTGCAGGAGGACAGCCGAGCAGCAGGAGGGACAGAGGAGACGAGGACGGGGGTGCAGGAGGACAGAGGAGAGCAGGACGGTGGTGCAGGAGGATAGAGGAGAGCAGGATGGTGGTGCAGGAAGACAGAGGAGAGGAGGACGGGGGTGGTGGAGGACAGAGGAGAGGAGGATGGGGGTGCTGTATACATATACTGTGTGTATGATATACCGTATATACTCGCTTATAAGCCGAGTTTTTCAGCCCAAAAATTGGGCTGAAAAGTTACCCCCTCGGCTTATACGCGAGTCACTATACGGGCGCCCCCCCTCCAGAGGTATACAGGCCCCCCCCATGCTCCTTAAACCTGTGAAGGAAGATGATTATACTTATCGCTGTCCGGCTGCCGTCCCCGCTCTCCATCGCGCTCCTCCATCTGCATCACGCTCCTCCATTTTCCGGCTTCCTGTCGGCACCGACAATGACGTCATTGTCGGCGCAGAACACAGGAAGTCGGAAGCCGGTGAATGAAGATGGAGGATCGCGATGCAGATGGAGGAGCGCGATGCAGAGCGGGGACGGCAGCCGGACAGCGATAAGTATAATCATCTTCCTTTACAGGTTTAAGGAGCAGGGGGGGGGGCCTGTATACCTCGGGCTGCTGCTGTATATAACATGGGGCTGCTGCTGTGTATAACATGGGGCTGCTGCTGTATATAACATGGGGCTGCTGCTGTGTATAACATGGGGCTGCTGCTGTGTATAACATGGGGCTGCTGCTGTGTATAACATGGGGCTGCTGCTGTGTATAACATGGGGCTGCTGCTGTGTATAACATGGGGCTGCTGCTGTGTATAACATGGGGCTGCTGCTGTGTATAACATGGGGCTGCTGCTGTGTATAACATGGGGCTGCTGCTGTGTATAACATGGGGCTGCTGCTGTGTATAACATGGGGCTGCTGCTGTGTATAACATGGGGCTGCTGCTGTGTATAACATGGGGCTGCTGCTGGTGTATAACATGGGGCTGCTGCTGGTGTATAACATGGGGCTGATGCTGCTGTGTACCATGGGGCTGATGCTGCTGTGTATACCATGGGGCTGATGCTGCTGTGTATACCATGGGGCTGCTGCTGTTTATACCACTGAGGCTGCTGCTGCTGTGTATACCATGGGGCTGCTGCTGTTTATACCACTGAGGCTGCTGCTGTATACTAACTACTGGGGCTGCTGCTGTATATACCACTGGGGCTGCTGCTGTATACTACCACTGGGGCTGCTGTATACCACACTGCTGAGGGCTGTATACCTGTGCTGGGGTCCACCCTCGGCTTATACACGAGTCAATAGTTTTTCCCAGATTTTGGGGGCAAAAGTAGGGGGTCGGCTTATACACGGGTCGGCTTATACACGAGTATATACGGTATACTGTGTATGCTGTATACATATATAAAAAAAAATCGAGATTTAAATCGAAAATCGTCCATAGGTTTAAATAAAATCGAGATTTTGATTTTTTCCAAAATCGCCCAGCCCTACATGGGTTGTAGGAAGGCCCACTACTGTGATCTGGAGAAAACAAGTGCCACATAATGTCAAGCTAATCGCAAGCAGCTTACCATACAGAAAGGCAGGGCACACAGAAGTGTGAGGAGCTTCTTCTTAACTCAGCACCCCTGGTATCTCTAGTATTAGATCATATAGACATGGTGGACAGCAGTGTGAGCAGCCTCTTCTTACCTCAGCCTTCCTGGTATCTCTAGTATTAGATAATATTTAGTTATTTTATATAGCGCTATTAATTCCATAGCACTTTACATACATTTGCAACACTGTCCCTATTGGGGCTCACAATCTTAACGTCCTATCAGTATGTCTTTGAAAATGTGGGAGGAAACCGGAGAATCTAGAGGAAACAAACGCAGGGAGAACATACAAATTCCTTGCAGATGTTACCCTTCGTGCGATTAGAATCCAGGACCCCAACGCTGCAAGTGTGTAGTGCTAACCACTGATCCACGTTCCAACTCATATATACGGTAGATATTGCGGACAGCAGTGTGAGCAGCCTCTTCTTACCTCAACACTCCAGGTATCTCTAGTATTAGATCAGACAGCGTGGACACAAATATCAGTTTGTCCTTAACTCGCAACTCCTGCTATCTCCAGTATTAGGTCAGACACAGAGAGTGGGCAGCAGTGTGAGCAGTATCTTCTTACCTCGGGATCCCTGGTATCTCCAGTATTAGATTATATAAACATGTTGGACAAAAGTGTGATGGCCACTTTACACACACCAACTTATCTGTCCAACTTCTGACCAACTTGCTGGTTGCAGTGACATCATGGACACATTGCTCCATTTTGTGACTGTGTACAAATGTGTCCATGATGTCACTGCAACCAGCAAGTTTATCAGAAGTTGGACAGATAAGTTGGTGTGTGTAAAGTGGCCCTGAGTGGCCTCTTATAACTTCAGCACCACTGGTATCTGGCCTATTTTATTGAACTCTGTCAGATTGCGGAAGCACAAAGCATATTCACTGTTCATTCCCAATGCCCATGACCTCGAGCAGGGAGGAGCAAATATCCTTGCAGCTGATGACGGTGTAAGTGGGCATGCATGGCAGTGATGTCATGTGCTGCCTCGCTTACATGCTGAATTCGGTTGCCGGCATCGAGGACACCATACACCGAGGGATCAGAGGAAAGGTCATTAGAATCATTATATTTTTTTATGGCTGCGGCATGATGAGAGCCATATATGCCAGGAGAAGTCCATGATTGGGGCCATATATAACAGAATGGGGAACATATATACTTGGACCCAAGATGGGTCCATATGTACCAAGATGGGTCCATATGTACCAGGATGGGGCTCTATGTATCAGGATGGGCTTGGATGAGGGTCATATATACCAGGATGGGGATTATATATTTCAGGATGGGAAAAGGATGAAGGACCTATACACCAGGATGGAGGACATACAGTATATACCTGTAAAGGTCCCAGAATGGGGAATATTAGTGCAGCATTGGGGGGACATTACCCCCATAACAGTGTGAGCAGCAGATGCCCCCCAGAACAATGCGTCATGACCAAATTTTTCTTCTATTTCCCACCTCTAACATGTATGTGCGTCTCATGGTCTGATAAATATGGCACCTCCATAGACAAAACTAATGCCTTTTACTAGTTCAAAGTACAGTTGTGGCCAAAAGTATTGACACCCCTGCAATTCTGTCAGATAATTCTCAGTTTCTTCCTGAAAATGATTGCAATCAATTCTTTGCTATTATTATCTTCATTTAATTTGTCTTCAATGAAAAAACACAAAAAGAATTGTCCTAAAGCCAAATTGGATATAATTCCACACCAAACATAAAAAGGGGGTGGACAAAAGTATTGGCACTGTTAGAAAAATCATGTGATGCTTCTCTAATTTGTGTAATTAACAGCACCTGTAACTTACCTGTGGCACCTAACAGGTGTTGGCAATAACTAAATCACACTTGCAGCCAGTTGACATGGATTAAAGTTGACTCAACCTCTGTCCTGTGTCCTTGTGTGTACCACATTGAGCATGGAGAAAAGAAACAAGACCAAAGAACTGTCTGAGGACTTGAGAAACCAAATTGTGAGGAAGCATGAGCAATCTCAAGGCTACAAGTCCATCTCCAAAGACCTGAATGTTCCTGTGTCTACCGTGCTCAGTGTCATCAAGAAGTTTAAAGCCCATGGCACTGTGGCTAACCTCCCTAGATGTGGACGGAAAAGAAAAATTGACGAGAGATTTCAATGCAAGATTGTGCGGATGGATGGTGGATAAAGAACCTTAACTAACATCCAAACAAGTTCAAGCTGCCCTGCAGTCAGAGGGTACAACAGTGTCAACACGTACTATCCGTCGGCGTCTGAATGAAAAGGGACTGTATGGTATGATACCAGGAAGACCCCACTTCTTACCCGAGACATAAAAAAGCCTGGCTGGAGTTTGCCAAAACTTACCTGAGAAAGCCTAAAACGTTTTGGAAGAATGTTTTCTGGTCAGATGAGACAAAAGTAGAGCTTTTTGGGCAAAGGCATCAACATAGAGTTTACAGGAGAAAAAAAAAGAGGCATTCAAAGAAAAGAACACGGTCCCTACAGTCAAACATGGCGGAGGTTCCCTGATGTTTTGTGGTTGCTTTGCTGCCTCTGGCACTGGACTGCTTGACCGTGTGCATGGCATTATGAAGTCTGAAGACTATCAACAAATTTTGCAGCATAATGTAGGGCCCAGTGTGAGAAAGCTGGGTCTCCCTCAGAGGTCATGGGTCTTCCAGCAGGACAATGACCCAAAACTCACTTCAAAAAGCACTAGAAAATGGTTTGAGAGAAAGCACTGGAGTCTTCTAAGGTGGCCAGCAATGAGTCCTGACCTGAATCCCATAGAACACCTGTGGAGAGATCTAAAAATGGCAGTTTGGAGAAGGCACCCTTCAAATATCAGGGACCTGGAGCAGTTTGCCAAAGAAGAATGGTCTAAAATTCCAGCAGAGCATTGTAAGAAACTCATTGATGGTTACCGGAAGCGGTTGATCGCAGTTATTTTGGCTAAAGGTTGTGCAACCAAGTATTAGGCTGAGGGTGCCAATACTTTTGTCTGGCCCATTTTTGGAGTTTTGTGTGAAATGATCAATGTTTTGCTTTTTGCTTCATTCTCTTTTGTGTTTTTTTCATTGAAGACAAATTAAATGAAGATAATAATACCAAAGAATTTGTGATTTTCAGGAAGAAACTGAGTATTATCTGACAGAATTGCAGGGGTGTCAATACTTTTGGCCACAACTATATTTACAAATTTATTTAAAACGACATTTCCTTTTAGTAGTTTTTATATACTTTTTTTTTATTCCCATTGAAACCCTTTAATGTTGCTGCTTTATAGTGATGGAACCAACTATAATCTAAGATTCTGAGGACAGACCCTACAGCCGCACCCCCCCCCTTCCCCGTGCTCTTCTGTTATTACAAAATTGTAAAGCAAAATAAATCAATACTGTGCATAAAGATATCTGTATGTATACATTGTATGCATTGGATTGATTTCTTTGGCTTTACCTTTAGTATAATATACCTAATCCTCATTACTTGCCCTTTATATGTCTCTCTTCTCCTCCACATCACTTGCAGATCATGATTGACATTGATGGGAAGCAGGAATGGAGGGATTGCCTGGACGTCCCTGGGGTGCGCTTGCCCGGGGATATTACTTTGGGGCTTCAGCAGCTACTGGAGATCTTTCAGGTAGGATGAAACTAACCACTTACCCGCAGTGAAATGACCTGACGACATGTTCCTAGAGGTCAGTACAACTATGGCAGCACCGCACATAGTTGGTTTTTTTTTGTCAGCATACTTGTATGTTTTGAGTGTATTAAATTATTATATTGTAGTTAAAGGAAAACCAGTTTCGGAGACATGTATGATCCTTTTTGTTCTATTTATTTTTCCATTGTTGCATTAGTGGGTTGGCTTCTTTATTTCATTATGAGCTGTAGTCATTATTGGCGTCATTTGTCACCAATATGAAGTTTTGATCGCTTTTTATTCTATTTTTTGTGGATGCGATACTCCGAAAAAATTTCCCATTTTTTGTAATATATACCAATTAATTGTATAATTTCAAAGATTGTACTCCTACAGATACAATGGTGCTAAATCGTTGTTTTCTTTTTTTTAAATTTGGATTAAATGTGTTTTTATTTATTTTTTATTTTTTTCCCCTTAAAATTTTTTTTTATAATATTTTTTTAGTTCCTCTAGAGAACTTGAGTGCTATTAACTTCATACTGCACGTCAGCTCTATTTACTCTGTATTACCCCTATACTTGCCTTGATGAGATACCGGGTATCACATATTCTAATCATTTTGAATTAAAGAATGTTTTATGAGGATCAGTGGTTTGGAAGTTGGATCAATTTTATCTCCATACCACAAACATGACCGTCTCTCATTAAGCCAGGCACGGACTGAGCTTCATGGAAGTACAAAGATGGCGGTGACAGGGACCTCTACCAGGGTAGCCCATCAGCGCTCTGAATTCTTGTTGATTGGATAAAGCGGCCGTCACACGCTAAGATATCGCGAAAGATATCGCTAGAACGCGCCCGATTTAACATCGCGTGAACGATGTCTGTGCGTGTGACGGCCAGATACGACGAGCGACAATTGATGAAATCGCAAAATCGAGATCTGAGCTCCGGAGCTCAGATCTTGCGATGAACGATTTCACGATCTGTCTCATCGTGGTGTATAACACCACGATGAACGATCTCACAGCGGCAGAGCCTATGCTGGGAGATGGTATCTATGGTACACGTCGGGTTACTATGCGACGCGCGGCGCCTAGTAACCCGATGTGTACCATAGTAACCAGCGATCTCGCTGGTCCACATCGCTGGTGAGTCTGTCTGTGTGACATCTCACCAGCGATGTGAGCGATATTGTAAGCGATCGCGCGTGCACGTGATCGCTAACAATATCGCTAGAGATATCTTAGCGTGTGACGGCCGCTTTAGATGGATGCCAAGACAAATTACAACCATTAAAATTTCGCTGTCATTGATGATCCTTTTAGAGAACTCACCGGATAGATCCTTCAGTTGCTTTAAAGGGAACCATGAAATTTAAACTTCTGGGACTTTCGGTCCAGTGGGCGGTCCTACCAGTAACCGACAGTTGTGTTTACATAAGTGTGCATACAAATCTAAAGCCAGCATCACACATGTCAATGTCATCAGCGATCTGATCGCTGAGAACCTGTCGTGTAACAATGCTATTTACCTGAAGATATAGGGTTAATCTGCAGGTGAATATTACATGCTGAAAGTCCGGCTACTGGGAGGGAACAAACTTCTATCCTCCCAGAAGCCGGCGGCTTTAATCGTGGGGGATTGCATGGAACAATTGGTCATCGCTCACTAGATTATGAGCGGCAGGTAAAGGGCATTTTTGCACATGATTATTTCCCTTTAAATAGTGATCATTGAAATCAGCCAGCGGTGGGAAATCCTATGGCTTACACTAATAATTTCCTGTCATCTGCACAGACAACCATGACATCATCTCTCTGAAAGTGTACCAGCTCAGCGTGGAGCGTACCGCTGCGGAGGAGAAGATGGACAAGGAGGTCTTCATCCAAGTGTAGACAACATGAAGCTGCCAGGAGGTGGGTCCCCAGGTATCACATCCTCCTGTGTGTTGTGGGTTTATTCTATGATCTAACCTTTTGTCTGGTTGCTCTTGCAGTGGATGAGCCAGATGAGTCCATGGGCGGCTTTAAACTCTTCCTCATTGTCTTCTTCACGCTGCTCGGTCTGGTCTTCGCTGGCGTCATACTGCTCATTGTGTACAACAAGTGGCAGGAGAGAAGCCGGAAGCATTTCTATTGAGTGCCGTGCCCGTCTGCCACACTCTTAGTTTCCAGGGCACTGATGACACTTGCAGACAACGTCCCTGGTGGAGAGTCATTCTGTGAATGGGTCGGAGTATGAATCCTTCCAGCTCGAGATGTAGCACACGCCACCGCTCCTGTTGGTTTTTAACACTGGTTTGTTATTTTGTTCGCTGCTGCTGAAGACTTATCTATCTGTAACAGATCCATAAAGTTTTCATATTTGCTTGAATTTTTAAGTTTCACCTACACACAGCGGTGGTGACCGGGATATCGGGTGGACTAGCTGTCATGGGTATGCTGTCTATGGGTTTACTAACGGCATGATGGCGGCAATGCAGTGGTCAAGCCTCCGCTGTATGTAGGTGATGGGAACTATTGAAGAACAAGCAGAATGGACAATGTCTTCTCTGCTGCACTCTCTGTACACTGTAAGTTTTGTATGATCTGTTAATGTTACTCCATATCCGACAGAAAGCTAATCGGACCAGGGCGGTAGTAGATGTGCGCTCCTCTGCCTTCAGGATACAAAGCACGCTCATCATTTGACAGCTTTGTTTTAGTATAAACTTCAATTTTTCATGAAATAACAATTCTGAAGAATTTTTTCCAAGAATTCTGCATTGTTCTGTTCCTCTGCTATCCCTCCTGGAAATGTATAAGTATATTGGCAACTGGGTGTTACCGTTTCCCTTGTCAGTGAGGTGTCATTCTACACACTCTTAAAGGGGTTGTTCTCTATTAGGATAACCCCTTCTGATTCCACGTTTCCCCCAGGTAAAATAATATACCCTATACCCTATACTCCCTCCGGTGCTGACACCGGTCCAGCGGTGTTGGTAATCGCAGCTCTGGGCTCACTTGACATTGTGACATCACATCGGCCTTGCGTATAATCACCACTGGCTTCTCTCTCCCCGCCTTCAGATATGGGACCTATCAACAAGAAGTGAAGGCCAGTTGCAGAGTCACTTCCTATTGACTGCTCATTTGGTCCGAAGGAGAGAAGGAAGCCGGCAGTGATTGGACACTGGGCTCATGTGATGTCACAATGTCACATGAGCCCAGAGCTTTGATTACCAACACCGCTGGAATGGTGGCAGCACTGGAGTTGAGTACAGGGTTAATTATGTCACTTGGGGGAAACAAGTTGATTCAGAAGGAGTTGGCCTAGTAGTGGAGAGCCCCTTTGTCAGCACTAATTGTACAGTTTAGTGTTAAGCCAGATTCACGTACCTGTATTTTGAGGTCTGAGTAGAGACCATGATGTACGCACCAACCGCAGATCTCCTTACCAAACTTAGCACCCATATATTTGCCTTGGAAGCTGTCGATGGTCAGGAGACTCAACTGGCCAAGGAATAGTGGCACCCCAGGGTTCATGTGCCACAGTAACACCACAAAGGGTTAACTCCCCACACAACACACAACATACACTAGTGCCTCCAGGCCAGAAGGGGGAGCAAAGCTGCTTACCTATATATTCTGGTGTGGAGAGGAAGTGGGCAGTTCAGTTCCTAGGGCACTGAGGAAGAAGGACTGGGTGTAAAAGAGCTGCATTAGGCTCACCCCACAGTCCGCTGTCCAGTTCCAGGCCAAGCCAGGGTCTGAGGAATGGAGACAGGAGAAACGGAGGAACACACCTGGGAGACAGAGTTACCTGAACTCACCCCAGAGGAGCGCAAGAACGGATACCGGATCCAAAATTGTGCCTGACGCAAACAGCACAGTGAACACCAGATTAGTGAAGGTCCCACACCTTCACTGTACCACAGCAAAGCAACACAGCGGGGTCAGGAACACAGGACAAGACTTAAGTTGCCTAGCAGATTGGTGTCTGTGAGGGGAGACAGGGCCAGCAGCTTAGCTAAAGCGGCAGCAGGGCCACACACACAGTGCAAGAATAGGGAGCCAAAGGACTCGGCTAGGGTGGGAGCAACCGGCCCCTGTACAGACTCCGTGGACAGTACTCAGCTGAATCACCATGTCAGTAAAAGGCCTGGAAAACTACAAAATCGTGAGTCTGTGTTATCCTTGCACTCGAGCCCCGCTCTCTCTCACAAACTGTTATCATCACTACTGCCCCGGGGACCAGGCTCTGCCCGTGGAGAGCCGTCACATCACAGGCTGCCATCCATCACCCCCGGAGGTTCTGCAGCAGCTGTGGTCACCCTGACAACTACCACGGGTGGCTCACGACTCTGTCCCCTGTAAATAACTACCAACCCTTTACTTGTGGGCTCGGGACACGGTCCGGACCAAGACTGCCGTGATACCCCGGACCGGTACCGAGTACCCCATCCCAGTGGGCTCCACAGAATCACATGTAAAAATCCAACCGTAGACTATGGACAATGCTCATTGACAATGGTAACACCAGGAGGAATGACTGAGGCAGCACAACACAAAATATTCTCCAGTTTTGTTATTCCTTGGAAAACCCAAGTGTTTGTTTTTAATTAGGAAGGGAGCTGACCAGGCTACTTTTAATTGAAAAGTTGAAGTATATATTTTATGTATGAAAGGGGAATGAACCCCTTCATAAGAGGGTGAGCGTGCAGAGACCCATCCTGAGAGCTGCACACATGAACACAATGTGAAATTCATGGCCTTCTATCTGTCATAACCACTAGAAGTGACAGCTCTTTATAAAGGGTCTTCAGGATAAAATTTATCATTTTTTATTTTATATAAATAAATCCTTCCATGGCTTGTCTAGTATTGCTGTTCAGCCACATAGCAGTAAATTAGTTCTGTGCTGCAATCCAGACACGACCTGTGGACAGGTGTGGCACTGTTTTTATTCGAGGGAAGCAGAACTTTCTAATGTAAGTGCTCATTATGGGATTGTCTTATTTCCCGAGAACAATTCTGTTTTAGGAAGTTGGAGATCCTACTGCCCTCTGTGTAAGAATGGTTTTCCTATTGTACTTTTGCATTGCCTCTGATTGCCATTTTTATCAGGTCGTGTTTGGGGATGGGGCTATAAGGCATTTACGGCCATGGCTGATTTGCACCAGCCAGCCATTATTCCCGTACTGTTTATGGGCTGTTACTTCTCGCTGTTTGCTGCCTTCTCGCTGTTTTTATTCTTCTACAATCAGTCCGATCTCTGCCCTGGTTTTTCTGATACTTGAAAGTTGTCGCCTGACTGCTTGCTGGGGGCACGAAATCTCTTCGATGACTTTTTGCATCTTAGTTGCTGCCTATTATTTGCCCTCCTGGAAGTAACGGGCTGAATGATTGAGTTGTCTCTATGGGGGTGTCTGGGACTGCACTCGGAACAATAACCCAAGGACAAGCCACTGTCTTGTGCACATTATAAGGCTGGAAACGCACTGTCCGGTTGACATGCGAGTTACTCGTACGAGTCTCTGATTATTCACCCGGCACGGCCCCTGCCTCTATGGACAGGATATCATCAATGGTTTGTTTTACTATGTAGCTCCACTGCTCCTGTCCAGAGAGGGGAGGCCATCCCGGGTGAATGATCCGAGACTCATGCCAGTAACTCGCATGTCACTCTTAGGGTACTTTACACACGTACATTTGTGCTTGTCACAGGTATTACTGTGCAGCGAAATCATGGAGAGTTATTCCATTTGTACACAGCAACAGATGACTTGTCTCCATGATTTCACTGCAACAGAGTTACTGTGCCACCTGAAATGTAGCCGTGTGTAAGGTACCTTAGTGTGTTCCAGCTAAGTGTCCTGTGTCACGTGGACCATGCATGGTCATATTTGTCATAAAGCCCTATGAATTCCTGTTTTTTACTGTGAGATAACTTTTATAAAAACCACAACCTCCTAGATCCACTGGACCTCGGATGTAAAGTGACCCCCGGGCCGCTGTCCTCTCCGCTCGCACATCAATGCATATTTTTGACACCTTTGACGCTCTGATGTTTTGTATGCCATCACGCACACACTTTTTTTATTTAACCTATTGTGTGAAGTGTAAGAATATTGTAAATACTCGTTCATAAGCTTTATAATTTTCCAATACACTAACTGTTTTCATGAACACAGCTTGCACACCTTTAAAGGGGTGGATAAAAAAAAAACCGCCTGTCACTCTCATCCACCATACTAACCAGGGGGGTGCAGCTTTTTGTTTTTTTGATCCACCCCTTTAAATGTGTGCAAGCTGTGTTCATGAAAACAGTAAGTGTATTGGAAAATGATGTGTTGGCACCTTCAAATTGTTCCAAAAAATGAAGTATTTCCTCCCAGAAAATTAGTGCAGTTACAATTGTTTTGCTATACACGTTTATTTCCTTTTATTTGTAATGGAACAATACAAAAAAATAGAGGAAAAAAGACAAATTGGACATAATTTCACTCAAAACTCCAAAAATGGGCCAGACAACATTGTTCTCACCCTCAACTTAATATTTGGTTCCCATCTTTTGGAATAAATACCTGCAATCAATCTCCTCCTATAGCCTCCACAAGCTTCTTGCACTTGGAATCTTGGACTCTTTTTTATAATCTGCTCCAGGTCCCTCATATGTGAAGACGTCTTCTTCCAACAGTAATTATAAGATCTCTCCACAGGTGATCAATGGGATTTAGATCCGGACTCATGGCTGCCACTTCAGAACTCTCCAGCGCTTTGTTTCCATCCATTTCTAGGTTGTTCTCTAAGTATGTTTTGGGTCATTGTCCTGCTGTAAGACCCATGACCTAGGACACACACCCAGCTTTCTGACACTGGGCACTATATTGCCACCCAAACGTCTTTGGTAATCTTCAGATTTCATGATGCCTTGCACACAGTCAAGGCACCCAGTATCAGAGGCAGCAAAACATCCACAAAACATCTTTGAGCCTCCACCATATTTGACTGTAAGTCCTGTGTTTATTTTCATTGTAGGCCTCATTCTGTTTTCTGCGCCCGCGGTCCTGACCTGTCAGCGGCTGCAGCTGCGTGCGCTGCACACAGGACCGGAGGGCATAATAGCCCCCAGTCCTGTGTGCTGATCCGGTCCGCAGCTGTCTGGGTCCTCCCGGATAGAACTGGACCGGATCATGCCGCAGTGTGAAGCGGCCCTAACTTGATTGGGCTACTTATGCGTTATCTAGACAGAGGTTCCCAACTCAGTCCTTAAGGCACACCAACAGTGCAGGTTTTCAGGATTTCCTTAGTATTGCACAGGTGAAAATTGAATCACTGCACTGGGGATGATTCAAATTTCTAAGGAAATCCTGAAAACCTGCACTGTTGGTGTGCCTTGAGGATGGAGTTGGGAACCTCTGATCTAGACTATCCTGAGTTGTAACCTTTCATCAATTTTTCTCTGCCTTCCATGTCCGGTGAGATTAGCTATAGTGTTATGGATTGTAAACTTCTTGATTTATGTTGCGCGCTGTGGACAAAGGAACATTTAGATCTCTGGAGATGGACTTGTTATGGTGGGTCTACACGCTAGTATATTCTGAACGATATCCTTGAAACGTCACAGATTTGTGATCATTGAAAAGATATCGTTCGGGTGTCGTTGGGTGTATACGAACGATATAGGATGAAAAGATCGTTGGATCGTTCATCCTAGATTTGAGATCCTGACCTCAAATCTATCGTTCATCATCCAATTAACGCTGCTTCAGGAAGCCGCATCGTTCAGTGTGACAGCTTTATGAATGATATTGTTCAAAAATCTCCTATTCCTGCTGCTTTATTACATCGCTCACTCCTTCCTCTTCTATTTAACAGTTGCACTGCCGCATAGGATATCGTAAATGATATCCTTGTGTGTGACAGCGCACTAATGATGTCGGAACGATCACGGTCACGTGATCGTTCCAAGGCTATCGTTCAGGATATCCTAGCGTGTAAAGCCACCATAAGATTGAGATCTTTAAAATTTTTCAACAATTTTGGTCTTCGAGTCTTCAAACAAATCTCTCCTCCCTGTGTTCTCGATGCTTAGTGTGGCACACACAGACACACAATGCAAAGATTGAGTCAACTTCTCCCCTTTTTACCTGGTTTCAAGTATGATTTTCATATTGCCCAACAATTTCGACTGAGTCATTTTGAGGGTTTTATGTGAAATTATGTCCAATTTGTCTTTTTTTTTTTCTTTTTTTTAATTTGTTTGTTGTTCCAATACCACAAAGGAAATAACTGTATGACAAAACGTGTAATAACGATCATTTTCTGAGAGAAATAATTCATTTCAAGGGTACAACACTTTTGTCCATGACTATATTTATACGCGCGCATATCTACATGTATCTGTGTCCCCCTGCCTTAATAAGTCTCGGCTCTAACTGTATGTGTATGTTTGAGGTTTCTATGGAATGACAGCGAGCAGAGATCCTGTGATGGGGAATTGTACTAGAGTCTTGTGTTACTTCATTTTACTAATAAACTTGTTGTCAAAACTGTATGCAGTAGTTCTACCTCTGAAGCCCCCCACCACCTCCCTCAATTTCCCCCCAGAATAATTGAGATTTCTTAGAAGCTATGCTCTCTGGTCTGTAGTTATACAATGGAAAGCTGCCATTTACAGCACGCTGGGAGTTGTAGTTCCACAACAGCTGGAGAGCCACTGCTTTAGGTTATGCTCCCCCAAAGCACATATACTAAGGACCTGTTGCAGATATCGGGAGCCCCACAATTCACCCTTTCACATGGCACAGGGTGAAATCTACAGGTTAAATTGATACCTGAATCCGTCAGATCTCATCAATTTACACTGCAATGTATTTCACATCATGTGCATAAGATATACAGTACTTAAACTCTTATGCACTATGCTGCCACTGGATTTCCCACAACTAATATGCAGTGGAAAACCGCTTTTTTTTATTTTTTTCGGCTATGTGGGAATGTTGCCTTAAAGGGTATCTGTCAGCAGGGTTTTGCTACCCCATCTGAGAGCACCATAATGTAGGCAAAGAGACTCTGAATCCAATGATGTATCACTTAAAGCCCCGTTACTCGGCACAACATCGTTAACAATGTCGCGGATACGTCACGGTTTGGAGTCGTTCCAGTGACATCGTTAGGACGTCGTTGTGTGCAACACCGAGATTCGACTACGATAAATCATTGGATCATTGATCGCAGGTTTGAGAACATGTTCTCAAACTAAACAATCAACGATCAGCCAACCTGCTATATCGTGTTTGACACCGCGATAACGATGTTGTTTATGACTTCGCCCATTCAAGCAATGAGCAGGGATCGTTCGCGGGGTTGTGTGAACGATAGCTGCTCACTATATTGTTGGTGAGTCGACCACGATATCCAGACGTGTGACATCTCACCAACGATGTTAGAAATGACCGCACACCCACGAAATCTTTGCCGACATCGTTCCAATGTCGTGCCGTGTAAAGGTACTGCACACAATAAAAAAAAAATCACACTAGGCTCTCTATAGAGATTGTGCATGGACAGTGAGGTGTCAATCATAATTGGGGTGTGTTACACTGCCCTGCGCATGACTTTCTAGTCCTACAATGGCAATCACAGGTTAATACAGCCTTTAGCTTACATAAACAATTGTACACACCTAATAAGAGAAGCACAGTTGCTATTTGTTTTGTAACCATTACATCATGCTGTCCTCGGCTTGCACAGAAAAACCTGCTGACAGATTCCATTTAAAGGAGTTTTCCAGGATGAGATAATTGGTTACCTATCCTTATCAGCTTATTGATGGGACCCTGACCCTCCATTGTTTAGCAGGTAGAGCTGCATAAGTTTAGTTGAGGCTGTGACAGATACTACAGCTCAATCCCATTCAAGCAAGCACTGAAGGACCACTGCCCCATTAATCAATTGATTGCCAGGGATGCGGAGAGTTGGTTGCTTCTATATCTAAAATTTGGTCCAACAAAACTCCTAAAATATGTATGAAATGTTACTTTTATATGTCTGCTAATCATTACATGGATGATGAAGCATTTAGACATCTGCTTTCACATATAGGGAGGGTCTTCTCATCAGGTAAGAATGAAGCGCTCAGCTGCAGTGATGCTACATTTGTAGCTGTGCCGTCTCTAATTGGGTGCGTTTGTTTTTACTACTAAGCTGTGTGCTGCCGGTATTGTATGTGCTGGACGGACATCCGCCAGGGGATGAACCACTAAAGGGTTGGGAGATGGACTAGCTGTCATGGCAGCTCACAGCCTGTCGGCTCATGTATATTCATTGCATAGCTGTTTGATGGTTCTCCTCTTCTGACATGTGTTAGTACTACTTTTCCCCATGAGCATCTTTTCTTGGAACTCTGTGTTTGTCATTCGTCTGTTATTCCCTTGTAAATGGTATGTAAATGTATTGTCAACTGTGTTTTTCTAATCCTCCTTGTCTGTAGGGGTGTATCCCTGCATAGTTTATCCAATCAGCGCTGATGGTGTCAGACTGTAGGCAGTCGTACTGCCCTTTTGTCAGTTTGGTCATGTGTTTACAAGAGGAATCACAGAGATGGTGCAATGAACAGTTCAAAGTCATTGCATAAGGAATTACAGGTATTCACTTAAAGGGGTTGCCAAGATTTGGGGCTTTGCTGTCAGGATTCTCCGGTACTAGTGCGGGGAGCAAGCAGTATTTGACCCCAAGTATGTATTGAGTTGCATACTTCTGGCCACAATCTGCCTAAAGTGTCTTGCCTTGCTCAGTTCATTTGTTTGAGGGAGGCTGCGGATGTCTCTTGGCATGTGACCGCATTCATTCAAATTGCATTCTTGCTATCACACACCCTGCACCAGAGAATCTGGACAGTGTGCAGACTGCGAGCTGTGAAGATTCACAAGTCTGCAGTCACATAGAATGACGGCAGATTTGCATCCCAAGCATGGACAACCCCTTTCACTTTCAAATGTGAACCTACCCCTTTTATATTCTATCCATTGGCTAACCTATAACTTTATGATCAAAGGGAGGCCAATGGCTGAAATCCCCACTGATTTTGAGAATTTGGGGCTCTGAAGGCCCAGTATGAATCGAGCAGAGGTCGATCATGTGCTCTACCGCTCCATTCATTCTTAAGGGATTGCCAGAGACCACTGAGCGCCACGTTCTGCTTTCCTTGGTGGTTCCATTAATAATGAATGGAGTGACAGTGTGCATTATAAACCAGCACTCCATTCACACTGGTCTCTTCTGAGCCCCAGCTCACTGGGTCGATGGGGGGATCCCAGCTGTTGGACCACTAGCATCGAGAGTTTATACTCTAGGCCACCTACAGGGTTAGGAAACTTAAAAATACCCTTTTACATGTCAGAAGAGATGACAGATCCTAAGCAAGATAGAAACCCTCCATCACCTTCCTCTGTACACGTTCTGTTTGCCTTACACATTGTTATTCTGCATCACAAGGCAGAGTATAATCCAGAGTGGTCAATTGTGACCTGCCGGCTGTCCGAAGACCATCTGACTGCCATGTCTATGTAAGATTGATTCCACTTCTGGCTCAGGGAGATAAATCTATCTGGGTGTAGCACTTTTTATTTTAGTTTTTTGTTTTTACTGTGAATGTTCAATGCATTTTATGCTGCCTTCATGTTATTTCTGCTTGTACAATTCAATAAACTATGTTCCAGAATGGTTCTCTTGTGATTTATGTTCTCTGAGCATTGGACCTTGGTTTATGTCCTACACTATTGTACGGTATAGACGCACACACAGTAATCATATGGCTTATCTTATACAATTAACTTTATTAGGGAGTCAGATCCCTAAGATTACATACAGCGCTCAATAATTTCCACATTTTCATGTCTCTGCTGCCACTATAGAAAGTTTACTCCACATTGTTTTAAAGGGGTTGTCCACTACTATATATTACCGATACCGGGGCTCCTGTTGGCTTCCTGCCAATCACATGACCTCTGCATCCAATCAAAGGTCAGAGATGTAACTGCGCCAGGCTAGAGACCGTCAGAGCAGTAGCGGCAGTGTCAGCGGGCAAGTGCCATTTTTCTTTTATTGCTTTTACAAGCATGGATGCCTACAGTGAAATTTAGACTACTGAGTAGAGAACCACTTTAAGCTCTTCACAGAGCCCTTTTATTATTTCCCTTCATGGGGGGGGAGTTAAAGGAACTGACAGCCAGGTAGTTACTGCCTGTCACAGACCACTCCTGACAGCTATTCTGCAGCTTCCACTAACATCATGACAGAGAAGGAGCTTCTTTTCTGGTCTTTCTGTTGAGAGGGCGTTACTATGTCCTGCTGATTGACGGGCAGAGGGAGCTGGCTAACAGCATTAGGCTGGAAATACACTGTCCGAGTGACATGCGAAGTACTCGCACAAGTGTCGGGTCAATCACCTGGGATGACCTCCCCCTCTCTGAACGAGAGCAGTGGAGCTACATAGAAAAGAAGACCACTGACAGTATCCCGTCCAAAGAGGCAGGGGTCGTGCCGGGTGAATGATCAGAGATTCGTGCGAGTATGTTACTCAGACAGTGTGTTTCCAGCCTCATGTTGGCAGTTATACCCCATCAACAGAGCAGCTCAGAAGACCTGCTCCATTGACATAAATCGCAGAATTGCCATGATAGTACTATGCCAGCAGAGATCTGTCATTAAAATAATGGCTAACAGATGAATGGCAATGCTAATAAGTAATTTTTTTTCCCAGCTAGCACCTATACACACAGGTGTCGCCAGTTGATCTTAACTTTTTGTGTACTATATTTTCTTGTCTGAGCACCCTTCCCCTACCCGATAGCCATGTTAAGTCCACCATCTTGTTTTGGCCAGATTCCTAGTCCATACTTACAAATTTTAATTGCACTTTGAGGCATATACTGTATACATCCATAACAGGCAGTTTTTTTTTTTACTGCAAGCAGAGGCACAAGGTTAGGGACCCGATGATAACCTTGACGTTGGTTATTGGGCTCACATGTAATGGCCAGAGCATCAGTTTTCCATTGGGCCATTTTTTATGTTATATATCATATTTTCTATTATATCATATTTTTCTTAGTGTTTAGTGTGCAGCGGTGTACCTTTTATTATGTTTTTTTCCAGCTAGCACCTATTCACACAGGTGTTGCCAGTCAATCTTAACTTGTAGCAGAGATCTATTGGGCAGATAGCAACTACTAATCTGTTAGTACTAAAAAAATAAAAATTGTCAAGGATAACACTTTTTAACGTGCTCAAACCCTTAAATGGCTCTCTAAACTGGTACACCATGAAACAGTAGCTGCAAAGCTAAAGAATACATATTAGTTGAAAGGTTTAGATCAGGGTTGGGGAAATCCAGGCCTCAAGGGCCGCAAACAGTACAGGATTTCCTTAGTATTGCACAGGTTATAATTGAATCACCTGCACTGGTAATGATTACAACCCCTGTGCAATGCTAAGGAAATCCTGAAAACCTGCCCTGTTGGTGCCCCCCTTACCCCAAGGCCTGGAGGTCCCCACCCCTGGTTTAGACTGTAACTTTCCATTCAACCAAGAGGGACGTTACCAAGGATTTGTTTCTGGAGGCGTGTATTTTTTTGTTTTCTGTGTCATTACGTTTCACACAGGGAAAGCTGGCTGACATTTTCTGGAACATGTTTGTTTTTCTATTGCATGTTACTGCTTGTTTGAATGATCATTGTCATGCTGTGCAAGAAGTAAAGCCCCCGTCACACTAAGCGAGATCGCTGCTGAATCACAAGTTTTGTGACTGCAATAGCGACCTCAACAGCGATCTCACTACGTCTGACACTTGCAGCAATCAGGCCGCAGGCCCCTGCTGTGACCAGGCTCCCTGGCAAATCGCTGTGTTTGATAGGGACAACGACCAACGATCTCCTAAAGATGCAAGGAGCCATAGAAAGACCGAACAGCATGGCGGCAAACTGCAGATGTCGGACACTACTCTCCAAAGACACCGCCATCCTGAGAAACCTTTGGTGATCCAGATGCACAGGGAGATGATAGTAGGCATCCTTTAGGTCTAAAACTGCCATGAAGTAAAAATCTGTGAAAGAAAGAATGCCATATAGGGTCTTATCTCAATTAAACACTTTCACTTGTCGATGTGGAATTGCTCACCTTTAGCAGTTGTGAAACCCACAACTGGTAGAATAGCGTACAAAGCAGCTGCTGTAGGGACCGCACTCTCAACGGTGACCGTGGTCGTGATGTAGATTGTTGGACAAAGTGCCTCAGTGTCCGCGCTGCTGCTCCGGGATCAAAGAAACACAGACACAGGAATGTCTGGTACAGCTACAGCCTTTATTTTCCTACGCGTTTCGGAGCCTCCTCCCGAGCTCCTTCCTCAGGGAACAACAACTTTCCCTGAGGAAGGAGCTCGGGAGGAGGCTCCGAAACGCGTAGGAAAATAAAGGCTGTAGCTGTACCAGACATTCCTGTGTCTGTGTTTCTTTGATCCCGGAGCAGCAGCGCGGACACCGAAGCACTTTGTCCAAGAATCTATAAAACTGCCATGAAACACATAGGGAACAAAAGGCGAATCGTAGATTGGATTGACTCCATTTTAAAACACTGGAATCGGAGGAAGGAGTTTAATTTCTAAAGGTTAATAATTGTTCTGAAAGAACTATCAGGCTTTGTAACCAGAAACAAAGGGGAATAAATGCCCCTTCCCTCCTGATCACCTGGCACATCTATCAACACTGGCTTACTCAACAATTCCCCAACTTCCAATTCCAGTGCCTGTTGCTGGACAGAACTTGACAAAACCGTTGGAAGAAAGGAGTCCCCTGGGACCCTCTCAAATTCTAATCTAAGCCCAGATGAAATAAGGCTTAGAATCCATTGGCTATTTGAAATTTGGGACCACTGATGGAAAAAATGAGCCAATATACCACTCCCAGGTGAATCAAAACTATCTGTACTTACGGTGGCTCCTCAGTCCTCTAAGAGCAAGCCTAATAAGCACCTCTCAGTTTTTTCTCAGCCAGTTCCCACTTGGCGTTCGACTTCTGTTTTGAAAACTGACGTTTCTGGAAGGCTCTCCTGTAGTTGGGAGCAGATGGATTAAGGAACCCCTTTTTCACTTCTCTGGCTTTGGAGAGGATATCATCCAGTACCGGCCCAAAGAGGAACTCACCCCGGCACGGAATCACACATAATTTGCTTTTAGCATGTGTGTCCCCTTTCCACTCCTTCAACCATAAAGATCTGTGTACTGTATTGGAGAGCCCCGCAGATCTAGCCACTAAATGGAGCGAATCAGCCGATGAGTCTGCTACATATGCGGAAGTACTCTGAATCTGAGGGATAGCAGTCAATAACCGGTCTCACGGCACCCCGGACCAAATCTGCTCTTCTAATTGGTCCAGCCACATCAACTGGGAACGGGCGACACATACAGAGACTATTGCAGGTTTAAATGCTCCTATAGCAGATTCCCAAGACTTTTTGAGCAAGGTATCAGCCTTCCTATCTGATGGGTCCTTCAACAGACCCCCATCTTCTAAGGGCAACACATTCCATCTAGACGAGGTAGCCACAGCGGCATCTACTTTAGGGATTTTGGACCATTCCAACAATCTAAGTAATCTCAGATTTTGCCATGTAGTATACAGGGAAATGGGAAAAAACTTCTAAGTGCAGTGAAATTGCAAAAAATGTCAGCTCAAGATGCAAAAACTAAGCCATCACACAGCCCCAGATCCTGAAAAATGAGGACGCTACGGGTCACGGAACATGGCTCAAAAAGTGTGATTCTATTTTTTTTCACCACTTACCATACATGTATACTTTTACTGTTATCTATCTACGTACTCGTACCGACCCAAGACCTCACACCATCACGTCAGTTTTACCATATAGTGATCATGGCGAATAAAAAATCCAAAAAACAACCGAGTAATTGCACTTTCTAATGATACCATTTTTGGGTGGATGTGCGTTTTGATCGCCCATTATTGCATTTTATAGCAATGCTGTGTACCGCACCAGGGTATGGGAACTCGGAAGTCTGGGCCCTCAGATTCGGTGGGGGATCTCATGGTGGCCTGCCCCAGACTCGTGGCCCAGAGGGGAAGACAGTCGCCAAGTTAAAGGATTGAAGTTTTGATCACGTGACACCACCCGTAGTGCCTGGTGACTAGACACCAGCGCCGCCACAGTCCTCCGGAGTGTGATGGTATTGCAGCTAGGGTGGAGCACCTCCCTACAGATACAGATAATCCTCCGGGGCAGTGTTGGTTGTGAGGGATTGAGTTGGGTTTGGCCAGGTGATGGGTTAACAGGATAGTCTCTGCGGGTAGCGGCGACAGGGGGTGAAGAACGCACACACACGCTGTTGAATGTCTTTTTACCTTTTACTGGTGGTACATCAGGTAAAAGTCCGGAACACTGTCGGGTGACCAAGAAACACAGATTAATTTCCACAGCAAGTGGGTGTAAGGCCTCCATGTCCTCTTTTCCCTGTGTTGAAGCCCCTGCCCGTTTAGAACTTGGCTGGCCTCCACTACTCTCCCTCTCCACCTGCGCTGTCGACGGGCAACCTCTGATGACTACCGCTGCTTCACCTTCCACGGTGTCTGGTTCCATGAACAGTGATTAAGCAGGTGACCGGGTGACTGGAGTCTCCGCAGTTTTTTGGGTTCTCTGCTGGGGCGTGTAGCTCTCCTGCAGACATGGACCCCCCCTGTCCGGTGTGCTAGTTGGGGGAACCTATCCTGGCTCCTTGGCCCCCACTTTTGCTCCTCTTTCCTTCTGTACTCACTTTCCGCTTGGCAGGACTCCTCAAAAGCTGTTTAGGGTCATCGGTTCAGGCCTGACGCGGCACCGATCACCAGGATGTATCTGCAGCTCTTCTAGCTTCTGCACACTCTGACTAACTCCTCCCCAGCATCAGTATTTATAGGGGATCTTGCCTAAGGGCAGCAAGTGGAGCTCCCCCTACTGTGCTGGGGTGGAAGGTGTTTGTCGTACTGGTGTACCTGCTGTGGATTTTCATCTGTGTTCTAGGAAGGCCTGTGGGTACCTGTGGATGCAGGGCACCACAGTTGCGGCAACCAAAAAACTTAATTTTGGCATTTGGACCTTTTTTTCCGTTACGTAGTTTACAGCTCTCGTTAATTGAATTTATATATTGATATATCGGGCGTTTCTGAACGCGGCTATACAAAATGTGTTTTGTTTTTTTTCAATACTTTTATTTTGAATGGGGGAAAAAGGTGGGGATTTGAACTTATGTTTCTTTCTTCCCTATGTTTGTAAAAACTTTATTAAGTCATTCTTTATTTTACACTGCCCCATAAGGCACTACACTGCTGCAGCATCCGATCGCTTGTGACAGGTTCCGATGAGCTTCAGCACATCGGGACCTGTCACAAATACGCACTGTGAGTGGTTGGCAGCGCTTGCCAACCACTCACAGGAAGCGATCAGTGCTAGCTTCCGGGGTCAAGCCAGGACCCCTGGCTATCACGTGAGCACTGGAGATGTTGCGATATTATCGCAGGATATCTGGTGCAGGCGGGGAATAGGATGTTCCTCACCTCGGTGGTTTTGGATCCTGCGTCAGTAAATGACAGCATGCTCTAAGGGGTTAACAGCACCGATCGGATCCTGGATTGAGATCAGCCGAGGTGTCGGGTGTTGATGTGAGCGCGGCACAGGAGCTCATGTGGCACCCTGTGCCAGGTCACCACAGATTCCCTTGGGACATGGAAGGATGGTACACAGCAAGCAGACCCCCACTAACAAACAACACCTTTCACCCCAGACCAGTAGGGGGAGCTCCACTGGTTGCCTTAAGCCAGTTTCCCCTATAAATACGGGTTCTGGAGGGGAAAAGACCAGAGTGTGCAGTCACTACAGAACTGTGAAGAGCTGAGTGAGCTGACCTGGTACTGGAGCTGCGCTAGGCCCATACCAGAGACACCTGAAACAGTGGTAGACCCTCAGAGTAGGGGTCACAGGAAAAGGAGAGGGTAACGAGTACAAGAAGGGGCAGAGGAGTCATACCGACTCACCCTAAACAGAGTTCCGGTCACTGGGTCCGAGCTACAAGGACACAGTATAGACCTTGCAGAGAAACCAGCACTACAAATAGGGGGTTTAGCTCCCCGGACACCTGAAGCACCACCAAATGAGAGCGCAGAGTCTAGGCCAAGACAGGAATCCCATAGAGTGCCCTCAGTGCAGCAAATCCGGGTGTGAAGAGTCACACAGAAAGTGCAGTAACGGTTTGGTCGGGTTTCATGCCTACCAGACTCCAGCAGAGTAACAGACACAAGGAAGCCTACAACCCTGCTTACTGTGGAAAGTCTGAAGTGTTAACCTCATCTCCGGTCGAGCGTACCCGTCAACATCAGTAAAGATACTAAAAGACTTTGTGTGCGTGTCCCTCCTTCCGACTATACCACACCGACCGTGCTACCCTATTCCCCTCAACTCCATTACGTGCCCCGGTGAACCCCGCATGTCCTGTAGGAAGCGGTCCCATCTATCTGCCGCATATCACCCCGGAGGCCAAAGCAGTGCCGATGCAATCACCGGACCCCTACAGGTGGCGTCACGACATACATTTTATTATTTTTTTGCCATCACCCCTTTTTCATCTGCATTCCCCCGGGCCATGGCCTCAGGCACCGCTACCCGTGACTACCCCCAGAGACCTAAGCCTGAGTGACCGAGTACCCCCAGGGCCTGGGCTGGACACTCACATCAAACCCTGGGACCCAAACCTTGACCTTGTAATATGTCAAGGGTCGGGTAGGGGTGAATTTCTATGTTTTCCTCAGCTCTGCAGCCAGTATTCTATGCTGTTGCCACCTTAACATGCTCATATTGGTGAAAGATCCTATTTAAAGGGGTTGTCTGGTCTAAAACTTAAAATCCTTCACTCTGTGTGACTGCAGACTTATCAATCCACCTGCACTGTACACTGGGAGGATGCGCCGGTTTCCAAGAGGAGAATGGATTGCAATTATGCGATATGCATGTTCCTGACAACAACACGACTAGTGGGCGTGATCCCGCTCCATACACGTGTATGGAGACGCTGACTGGGCGCGACCTCCCTCCATACAAGTGTATGGAGTGGGCACATCTGACTAATGGCAGTGGCTGTCTAGTGGGCACAGCCTTGCGCCATACACTTGTCCTGAGTGAGTCTGCACCCACTAGTTGGGGGCTCTGGCCAGGAACATGCATACTTCATAACTGGTCCATTCCCAGTTTAGAACCCATGAATCCTCAGTGTACAGTGCGGGCACTGGGAGGATTGAGAAGTCACATCAAGTGATTGCAGAATTATCAGTTTTAGACCGGACAACTCCTTTATGGCCATGGTCTATTTTATTAGCACATGGCTGGAGCCCTAAAGTCATTGGTATCATTCCTATGCAGATAAGTTTTTCACTATTAACATCTTATTAAAGAAAAAAAAAAATATGTATGTGAGAAGTAATATAGAGAGAATGAACAGTACAAAGACACAAAAGAGGGAATGGAAGTAGTCCCATCAGATTGGGCAAGACAAGAGGTTTGTAATGTCCATTATATAAATAGGAGCTAACTGGTTCATTGTGTAACAAAATTCAACATTACAAGATACATTAGAATAGAGGTGAATTTTTCCTGTTATAGGTAAGTGTCCCTTAAAGGAGTTTTGTCCAGTAAAAACAAGGATTCAGCTATCGACAAGACCAGCACCGATTGATAGAATGGGAAACTTTATACCTCTTGACCAACATCTGGTTTATTCCATGTAAAGGTACCGTTACATGGTACGACGTTGCAGCAATGTCGGAAGCAATTCCGCGGGTGCGCACTTGCTTCTGACATCGCTGCCTAATTGTCACACGCAGCAATTGTGCCAGCGCCGCCGCCACAAAAAGGCAGCAGCTGTCGCTTGCTCGGTTGTGCACAACCCAGCGAACGATAAGCAACAATGTTGCGAATAGGCAGCATCACCAGCAACATCGCGATCGTGCTGTCACACAACACGATCCACTCAAATTGCTGGTGCGAAATTGCCAGGTTTTAAAACATGTTGATAAACCTGGCAACTCGCAACCAGCGATTTATTGCAGTTACATTGTGCGGTCACACAGCACAATGCACTTGCGATGTTGCCGCAACATTGCTGAACCCGGGACTTTACAGCAATGTTGCAGGCGATATCGTACCGTGTGACGGTAACTTAAGGCTGATGTGCGTTGCGCTCCTCTGCTTTTTCCAGCCACCCTATAGTGAATGAATGAAGCAGCAGTCAAGCAACCTTCTCCTTGTAAAGGCCCCGTTACATGGCATGACATAGTTAACGATGTAGCTGATACATCATGGGTTTGGAGTCGTTCCAGCGACCTTGTTGCGTGTTACTGCAAATTTGTAACAATAAATCGTTGATCGTGTGGTTTGAGAACATGTTCTTGAACCTGCAATCAGCAAACTAACGATCAGCCAACCTGGTATATCGTTGTGTTTGACACCGCGATAACGATGTCGTTTACGACTTTGCCCATTCACAGCAATGAGCAGGGATCATTCGCTGGGTTGTGTGAACGATGCCTGCTCACTACATCGCTGGTGCGTCGTCCACGATATCTAGACATGCGACAGCTCACCAACTGTGTCAGAAACGACCGCACGCCCATGAGATCGTTGCCGACATCGTTCCAAGGTCATGCCATGTATCGGTACCTTAACAGGGATAAAAATTCCCTGTTCTGCCACTTGATGTGATTCCTAACACTCGGAGCTCCATCGATCTACACGGTGTCTACTCTGTGGATAGGTGATACCTGTTTTCAGCGGGCATCCTCTTTAATTTCAGGGACCGAATGCTTATTCTAGCCATGAGCTATAGTTCCCTTGACTGCTAGGAATAAAAATAGATAATAGTTTGATTTATTGAGAAGGGATTTTTAGGAATGTCATGTCCTGTAATGGAGAATACTGGTGAATAATTCATAGTCTGCAGCCTCCCAACCCTCAGGCTAGATGTAGAGCACATTCCCTGCGATTCCCATTTGCTGGCTTACGGGAATTGTGATATTTTTTAGGCTGCTTTCTAAGGCCATGTTCACACTCAATTTGCTTTTTTTTTAGCAGGAAATAAACCACCTGCGTTTTTCTAAAAGTGCCAAAAAGTGTCCCTTGTGTGTCTGAAAGGATTTGACACTTTTTTGGACTTAGTAATTTTTTGGCCAAAAACGCAGGCAAAAACGCTAATGTTAATGCAGGGTGCTTAACTGAGCACTTTAAAAACGCTAGCGTTAACGCAGGTGCCTATAGATGTCCTGCGTTAACGCATGCATTTTCCCATAGGGCCCCATGTTAAAAAAACGCATGTGTTTTTGGAAAACCACCCCTGCGTTTTTTTACAGCACCCAAAAAACGCTGCATGCAGCGTTTTTTAGACTGGGGGAAAAAAACGCAAGTGTAGCTGTACCAAAAGAGGCATAAAGAATGGCAGAAATGTAGACCAGTACCTGATTGGAAATTCATTGAGATGCATGCACATCTAGAACGCAAGGCTTAATAAATCGGGGCTCAGACTTTTCTTCACAGCTGCTTTCTTTCTCACCCATTACTGGCTTTGGCTTCAAAAACTGAACGTGGTAACATGACCTAATTATTATGCCATTTTATAACCTACACATGGCTCTTTTTGACAGTGAGGGTGATCAACGAGAGGTGGCGAGTTCCCCTTCAATGGAAGTCTTCACAAAGTGAGGATGGACAGACATCTGTCTAGGTACCTTTACAACGCCACGACGGCAGGCTGGATACATCGCGCTACTTCACGTGCACGAGCACGCTCAAACGGCTACAAACGGTCAACGCACCCTCTTTACACGCCGCCATAAGGTGCGCTACGCCACACTACATCTGTAGCTAGCTACATCGCCGGGTGTGTCAAGTAGCCAGCTGTAGCTTAGCGTACCACGTTTACACAGCGCTACAATAAGCTACTATGGGCGGACCTGGTACAGCAGGGACAGCACATAGGCGTGCCACAATCGTGGATTACGAGCCGTCCGTACGCTGATAGGACAGCGCAATATCATCATGATTGGCCAGGCATCGCAGGAGGCTGAGAAATACAGCACGCTCGAGCGATTGTGTAGTGTGACTGGTCAGCTCCTTAAATATGCCGCCCTAGGCAGCGACTACCAATCGTCATGCAGGAGCTTCCTCCAATGATCGGTGATGGGGCGTGGTAACCCGGAGCCTGGGACACGCCTTAGCTACATTGCAGCTACAGCCCCGGGTGTCCGGAGTTCCCTTCCGTTGCTTCTTTACACGCCGATACAGCTCGCTACCATCGGCTTTGTAGCTCTCTGTTTTCGAGCAGAGCCCATAAACAGATGTATCTGTCGCCGGCTGTAGCGTCGTGTCTTCAGACGCCGCTACGACGGGCTACATTGACGCTACAAGCTACATTTGTAGCCTGTAGCGGGCTGTATCCAGCCTGCCGTCGCGGCGTGTAAAGGTACCATCTGGGATAATTTAATGATTCCTGCTTTGATCAGCGAGTTGGACCAGATGACCCAGGAGGCCCCATTCTGATTCTATGGTCTGTTGCACATATGAAAGGGCTCATGACGAGAGACTCTAATTTGAACTCTGTCATGCTAACTTAAAAGGGATGTCCCCTTCCAGAGAGCTTTCCCTTCTGGCTCAGTTTGTTGTTAAAGAATGAAAAGCACTTTAGTTACCTCCAAGCATCCAGCAGTCTGTGTATTTGCTGAAGCCAGAGATAATCACTGGAGAAGCATCAATTACAGAGCTCTGGTAGACTGCAGCAAACCGAGATGGGGCAACGACAGGCACTGGATCTGGAGATGGTAAGTGCTACTTGTTTTTTATTTTCTTTTACAACCAACTGAAGTTTGGGTCCCCTTAAAGACTATATAATATGTCACAGAGTCCCTCAATTTAAAGGTTGGATTTTGGCATTTTAACTCTAATCCCTGATGGCGCTGTCTACTTAATGAAAATGGGTAAAGTTTATTTCAGGATGGCACGTAGT
Source organism: Allobates femoralis (assembly GCA_033576535.1). NCBI lineage: Eukaryota > Metazoa > Chordata > Amphibia > Anura > Aromobatidae > Allobates > Allobates femoralis. The sequence goes on from JARQOC010000004.1 coordinate 65,728,741, forward strand.
CAATAAGGCTGCCTTCACATTTGCGTTTGTTATGCAGCGCACTGAACGCAGCCAAACGCTTGCGCACATGCGTTCCTATGTTTAACATGGGAATGCATGTGCCTGCATTTTGGCTGCGTTTGCATACGGCTGCGCATAATTTGTGCACCCTCCTCCACACTCAGAGCGCAGCCCTGTTGCATTTTTTGTGCATTCGCGGGCGCTTGTTTTATCTGCAAGCGCACAAAAAAATTGCATGGAAGGCAATGGATCCGCAGTGTCCTAAGCATGACAGCGCAGGAGAATGCTGCGAAACACATTGAAGTCTCTCCTGGTGGCTGCCGGTGATGACCGGCACCCACCGGGAGATCAGCTACAGTTGCCGCTGTTCACCTGCCGGTGTCAGCACGGGAGATTTGAAGAAACAACTGATCTGACAGCGGTTTAAATCTCCCGTGCTGACACCGAATAGGTGATGTCGGCGCGGGAGATTTGAAGCAGCGATCTCCTGCACCGATATCACCCTATTCGGTGTCAGCGCGGGAGATCAGCTATATCTTCAAATCTCCCACGCTGACACCAGCGGGAGATCAGCTGTGGCCAGGAGGAGGAGGAGATCTCTGCCGCTGATCTCCTCCTCCCGGCCGCCCCCGAGACAGCTGATTGGCTGCTCAGGCACCATACTAATATGAACGCATGCGGAGATTCTCCGCTGCGTTCACATTAGTATGTGCTGCGTTGCACTGCGTTTGCGTCTGCATGCCCTGTGCATGCAGACACAAACGCAAGTGTGAAGCCAGCATAAACTCTTAATTTAGACCAGAAAACTCCTGTAAAAAATGTGCCTCTGACTAGATGCAATGTAGAATCTAGAAATCAAGCTATTCTACTACATAGTGGCTGAGGCTGGTTTCACACTGCAGTTTTTTCCATGATCAGGTTCCATCAGGTTTGTGTCAAAACCAGGAGATGAATCAGCAGAGGAACTTGCAGAGAAAAACTATAATTGAAAGATTGACAGCTGTTCTAAGTTTTGGAGACACTCCTGGTTTTGACACACAAACCTGACCGAACCTGATCAGGGAAAAAACTGTGGTGTGAAACCAGCCTAAGGGTCCAGGGGTGAACCTGACAGCCCCGGACCCCATTTGCAAACAGAACCTGAGGGCTAATCTGCCCTCCGGTCCTGTTTGTAGCCGAATGCTGCAGAGCTCAGCTGTCCCCTGCTGAAATGCTGCGGAACCGTTTCACAGGGGACAGTTCCTTGGTGCAGAAGTTCAGCATAGATCACGCTGAAGTTCAGCAGCCAGCGTCCGGTTCCCGGATCCGGCGCCATAGACTCCCATGTTAGGGAGCATCGGATTGCCCCGGATCTGTGAGGATCCAATTTGGGCAGATTTTTCTCCCCGGACACAAAAATGCTGCAAGCTGCATTTTTGTGTCTGGGAGAAAAATCTGAATACACCCGGACAGTTGGAAACTGGATGGCAGATAGCTGCCATCTGGCTCCATAGGGCTGCATTATGGCGAAATTGGGTCCAGGGCTGTCAGGTTCACCCCGGACCTGATGGTGCCGTAGTGTGAAGCCACCCTAAGAGAGACCCAATTTTCAATAGCGATCATGAAATCATTCTATACATGTTAAGCCCCCTTCACACCACGTTTTTCTCCCTGTCAGGCTGTCTCCAGTGCTTTGCAGGAGGCACCGGACACAGCATGACAGCTCCGGACAAATAGGACTGAAGGGTTAATATGCCCTCTGATCCTGTTTTTAGCCGTATGCTGCAGAGCGCAGGTGTCCCCTGCGAAATGGTGCTGAACTGCTTCACGGGGGACAGCTCCCTGGTGCTGAAGTTCAGCGTAGCTCACACTCAACTTCAGCTGCCGGTTTCCGGATCTGGGTAATCCAGCATCATAGACTCCATGTTAGGGAGTGCCGGATTGCCCCGGATTCGGTAGGATCCAATTTGGGCTGATTCTTTGCCCCAGACACAAAAATGCTGCAAGCAGCATTTATGTGTCTGGGAGAAAAATCTGAATACACCCAGATCCTCCCGGACAGATGGAAACCGGATGGCAGATAGCTGCCATCCGGCTCCATAGGGCTCCATTATGGCAAAATCGGGTCCGGGGCTGTTTACTCCAGACAGCCCCAAACCTGATAGGTTAAGGCTGGCTTCACACCATGGCACTATTCTCATTTAAATAGGACTATCAGGTTTTTACTACCTAATCTGAGACTAGCATAATGTAGAGCCCTTGATTCCAGCAATGTATCTCTTAATGGGTTGCTTGAGTAGTTTTGATAACTTGCTAATAAAACAAGGAGTTTATCATTAGGACTAGTAAATCTGCCAGTTAGTCCTCCATATTCAAAAGCTGTATATACCTCTGCCCCCACCACTGATTGGCAGCTTTCTGTATACACTGTAAATGGGCATAACAGTGCCAATCAGTGATGTGCATGGGGTTAAAAACTCAGCATTCAGAGAACTGCTAGATCTGCAGCAAATAAACAGTGATTTTATCAAAATTCTAGCAAGCAGACCAGCAAGTAACACCTTGATAAAATCAGGGTCTCGGCCCCTACATCATGCTATTCAAAGATGGGGTAGCAAAAACCTGGCGACTGATTCTATTTAAATAATAGGCAACTTTGTACAGAATATATATATAGAATAGATATATATATATATATATATCATACATACAGTATAGTTTACTTTCATCATTTAACTAAAACCAAGGTGAAAAAAGAACCGCAAAATCAAATCAATATTTGACTGTCCTTTGCCTTCAAAACAACATCAGTTCTTCTAGGCACACTTGTACACAGACAGATTTTATAGGATAGTCATGTGTACTTGTTACGAATTATACCTGTGATGATTATCATCTTCACATGTAGGTTGAAATATGATCAGTACCTGAAGTAGAAACAGCTGTGTAGGGAGACTTTATACTGGGTGAGGAATAGCCAAACCGCTCCAAAGGTGAGGTTGTGGAAGACAGTTTCAAGTCATAGCTCATACACCCTGGCAAGACTGAACACTAACAATAAAGAGAATTTTGTTTACGTACCGTAAATTCTTTTTTCTTGAATCATCAATGGGAGACCCAGACAATGGGGTTTAGGGCGCTGCCCTCCGGAGGTCACACTAGGTACTACAAGTTTGTAGCACCGCCTCCTCCGCTTATAAACCCCCACCGTAGGAGACATCCTCAGTTTAGTCCATAAGCTGCGAGGAGAAATAAACCACACCCGAAACATCGGGAAGAATGCCGTGCACAGACGGTGTAACAACCCGGAAACACTGTCTCAACAGAGAACAGATCAAATGCAAACATGCAACGGAACAACTGGGTGGGTGCTGGGTCTCCCATTGATGATTCAAGAAAAAAGAATTTACGGTACGTAAACAAAATTCTCTTTTTTTCTGATCATCATAATGGGAGACCCAGACAATGGGGATGTCCTAAAGCAATACCCCAGGGCGGGAAGAGTTCCTCAACAAGACGGAAAAACACATGGTTCCCTTTTAAAGGTGGGCAACCGCCGCCTGGAGAACCCGCCTGCCCAAACTCGCATCCGCAGAGGCATGGGCATGCACCATATAGTGCTTAGAGAAAGTGTGCAGGCTGGACCAAGTGGCCGCTTGACACACCTGTAGAGCAGAAGCTCGATGTCGCAAGGCCCAAGAGGCACCTACAGCTCTAGTAGAGTGTGCCTTCAAACCCACCGGGAGAGGCAAACCAGAAGACCGGTAAGCCTCCTGAATGGGAGCCTTGATCCATCTGGCCAAGGTCGACTTTGAAGCCGCGGACCCCTTACAGCGACCCATCGTGAGGACAAATAAGGAATCCGAACTCCTAAAGGAGGCGGTCCTGGACACATAAATGCGTACCGCTCTCACGAGATCCAGAGTATGGAGGTCGCGCTCAACCTGATGAACGGGAGCGGGGCAAAATGATGGGAGAACAATCTCCTGGTTCAAGTGGAATGTTGAAACCACCTTCGGCAAAAATTCAGGCCGTGGGCGCAACACCACCTTGTCCTGGTGAACCACCAGAAAGGGTGACTTGCACGAAAGTGCAGCCAATTCTGAGACCCTTCTCAGAGACGTAATCGCCACCAGAAAGACCACCTTCTGGGACAGACGAGAGAGAGAGATGTCTCTCAGTGGCTCAAACGGCGGTTTCTGCAGTGCCGCTAGGACCATGTTGAGGTCCCAAGGGTCCAGGGGCCGCCTGTAGGGCGGAACCACCCGAGACACCCCCTGCAGAAATTGGCGGACCTTCGGGAGGAGCGCCAAGCGCCTGTCAAATAGCACGGAAAGTGCTGATACTTGACCTTTCAGAGAGCCAAGGGATAATCCCAACTCCAAACCCGACTGTAGGAAGGCCAACAATGTCGGAATAGACAACGGCCACGGTGAGTGACCACCAGAGGCACACCAGGTAAAAAAGATTTTCCACGTTCTGTGGTATATCTTCCTGGAAACAGGTTTCCTTGCCCGATTCATAGTGGCAACCACTGTAGGAGAGAAACCTCTGGATGTCAGCAGCCAGGCCTCAAGAGCCATGCAGTCAATCTGAGGGCCCTGGAATTGAGGTGGAAGAATGGGCCTTGCGCGAGAAGATCTGCGCGCTCTGGAAGAGCCCACCGGTGTCCGCCTGACAGTTGCCACAGGTCCGGGTACCAGGACCTCCTGGGCCAATCTGGAGCCACTAGAATGGCTACTCTGCATTCCGTCCTGATCTTCCACAGGACCCTGGGAATCAGAGCTAGAGGCGGGAACACATATGGCAGCTGGAAGCTGGACCAACTCAGGATCAGGGCATCCGCCCCCAGAGACTGAGGATCCCATGATCTCGCCACGTATTGGGGCACCTGATGATTCAGCCGTGAGGCCATCAGATCCACGTCCGGAGTGCCCCATCTGCCGCAGATGTCCCGGAAGACGTCTGGATGAAGGGACCACTCTCCGGCGTCCATCCCCTGTCGGCTCAGATAGTCGGCCTCCCAGTTCTCGACCCCTGGGATGTGAACTGCGGAGATCAGGCAGCCGTTTTCCTCCACCCAAGCTAGAATGCGGTGGACTTCGGTGAGGGCCTGAGCACTTCTGGTCCCTCCCTGATGATTTATGTAGGCGACGGCCGTCGCATTGTCGGACTGTACCCGAATGGGTTGTCCTGACAGGAATTTCTGAAACGCCAGGAGCGCCAGATAGACCGCCTTGATCTCCAGCACGTTGATCTGCAACGCCGACTCCGACTGAGTCCAGAGGCCTTGAGCCCTGTGGTGCAAGAACACCGCACCCCAGCCCTTCAGACTGGCGTCGGTGGTCACCACTAACCATGACGGTTTTAGGAAGGACCGTCCCCGTGACAGATGATGTGGCTGTAGCCACCACTGTAGGGAATCCCTGGTTGGTTGTGACAGCGTCACCAGCCGATTCAAAGAAATCGTCCTCTTGTCCCATCTGCGAAGAATCTCCAGCTGGAGAGGACGGAGGCGAAACTGTGCGAACGGCACCGCCTCTATCGCCGCTACCATGCGACCCACCAGTCTCATCAATACCCGTAGGGATGACTGTGGAGACAGGAGGACATTCTGCACTCCTGATTGGATCGCAAGCTGCTTGGCTTGAGGTAGGGACACCAGGGCCGAGTCCGTGTGGAAGTCCATGCCCAGATATGTCAATGACTGGGTCGGAAGCAGGGTCGACTTTTGAATGTTGATAAGCCACCCGAACCGTTCCAGGGACTTCATGGTCACCTCCAGGCTCACCCGACAAAGGTCTTCCGATGGCGCCCTGACCAACAGGTCGTCCAAATAGGGTATGACGGCGTGTCCCTGCGCATGCAGGAGAGCCATCATTGAGGCCATCACCTTTGTGAACACCCGTGGTGCTGAGGCTAGCCCGAATGGCAGTGCCACAAATTGGAAGTGCTCTTCCCCCACTGCGAATCTCAACCAGCGCTGATGAGCTGGTGCAATGGGGACGTGAAGGTAAGCGTCCCTGATATCGATGGACGCTAGTAAGTCTCCCTGTGACACAGCAGCGATCACTGAGCGCAGGGATTCCATGCGGAACTTCCGAACCAACACGTGACGGTTGAACAACTTGAGGTCCAACACCGGGCGAAAAGAGCCGTCCTTCTTTGGGACAATAAAGAGGTTGGAGTAAAAACCCCTGAACCTCTCTTCCATGGGCACAGGGACCACCACTCCGTCTCTGCGGAGTCCCTCCAACACCAGGTGAAAAGCCTGAGCCTTTTCTGGGGATGGAACCGACCGATGGAATCGGTGTATTGGTCGTGACGTCAGCTCTATCCTGTAACCTCTTGAGACTACGTCTCGAACCCACTGATCGTGAATGTGAAGAAGCCACTTGTCCTGAAAGCGGGACAGGCGGCCCCCCACCTGTGGGGAGGCAGGATGAGAGAGCGAGTCATGTCGAGGCGGGCTTGGGGGTGGCAGCCGCTGCCCCCGCCGGCTTCTTCTGACGACTCTTGGAACGCCACTGAGTAGCAGGCTTGCCCCCTCGGTCTGAGCGAGTGGACGCCGTTGATGACTGTGAACCGGAGCGAAAGGACCACTGCTTAGGGTTCCTTTTCACGGTGTACCGTGGCTTAGGCTTGTTCTGCGGTATCTTAGACTCAGCAGAATCCTTTATCAATTTGTCCAGTTCGGTGCCAAAAAGCCTGTCACCAGCGAACGGAAGATTTTGTAAAATCTTCTTAGATGTGGCATCTGAGTCCCAAAGACGCAGCCACAACAGCCTGCGGATCGCAATTGCATTGGCCGAGGCCACAGCAGAGCGAGTGGCAGTTTCCAAAGATGCCGTCCTGGCATAGTCCGCATAGGCCCTTGCTCTCTCAGTGAGAGCCAGGACCTCTGGACTGGACCTAGCTATATCAGTGATACCATCCAAACAGATAGTAATCGCTTGTAGGGTCCAGACCGCGGCAAAATTAGGGGCAAATGAAGACCCCACAGCCTCATAGGAAGACTTGGCGAGTTGCTCGACCTGTCTATCAGTAGCATCCTTTAATGAGGAGCTATCAGAGGCAGAAAACAAGGAGCGCGCAGCAATCCTAGTCATGGAAGCATCCACCTTGGGAGACTGCGACCATTCCTGGAGCGCCTCCTGGGGAAAGGGGAAGCGATTGTCCTTAGTTTTACGGACATAACGCCGCCCAGGATGCAACCTGGGAGCTTTAATCACCCTTCCGAAATTAGTGTGGTCCATGAAGGAGCCACTTGGTCTAGCCTCTGGCCGCAGCCATTGGTATATCTCCTTGGGGTGTACAGTCACCTCCTCAGGAGGAGTGACAAGACGCAATGTCTCATTGATGGAGGACACCAGATCCTCCACCCCATCTGGAGGTTCAGACATAGACCCAAGAGTAGAACCCCCATCATCTTCCTCACCATCAGAGGAACGCTCCTCCTCAGAGAGAGTCTGGAGCTCAGGAGAAGCCTCACGGGCTCGCTTAGGGGGTCTTACAGCAGAAGTAAGAGACACCCGGGGGTAACTAGGAGGAGTAGCTGGGTTCTCCAGTCTCCTATGCAGTGCCTCCAGGGTTTGCGACATGGAGGACATCTGGGACAGCAGAGACTCATTGATCTTATTCTGCGTTTCCCATGGCCCTGGGATCACCTGAACCTCAGGGTATAATCCCGGATTTGCAGACTCAGTAGTAGCAGACCGGGCCTCTGGGCGTCCGCAGTTATTGCAGGACCCCTCCACCAGTGTCCCGTTGCATGTAGCGCAGGTAACGGTGACTACTGCCGCCTTAGCAGCATGCTTCCCAACTGAGGACATCTCCACAGTGAGGGGAATATAAGCCAAAGTTCACAAACAAACCGGGAATCCCGGTGGCTTACCGACCGCAGTAAAGCGGTAGGAGGAAGCGGTGTGTGTGTGTGACCTCCGCGAGTTCCGGTCTCCCTTGCAAGTGCAGACACGCGCTGCAGCCAGATCCCAGCCGGGAAGTGAGGGAGAAGATGGCCGCCGACAGTGAAGATGTGGGCGGAGCCAGGAACACGCGGGAAGAACACACAACACGCCCAGCGGTGATGTCACCATAAGGGCTGCCTCCTCCTCCTCCAGACTGCCTCAGCAATGGAGGTGCCGGAGCCCGCAGCGCGGGAAAAGAGTGTGAATATCACCACACACACTCTCAGACTGCATGTACACATAAAAACACTCGCAGTCTACAGCCTCAGCCCCTGTGACACACAGGGCGGTCAGCCAGGGTGACCCCAGCACAGGGTACACCGCCAGAACCGCGGACCCGAGGGTAACCGCGCGGTCTGAGTGTCATGACACCACAGTGACAGACACTACCCCAGGCACACAGGAGACACACCAGGTGCCTCAGTGCCGGTCCGGTCTGTAAGCACCTTTAGGGAGGCCTCGGACGGGGGTACAGCACCAGTCCGGAGTGTAAGCACCATTTAGGGAGGCCTCGGACTGGGCTGGCTCCGTCCGGTCTGTAAGCACCATTTAGGGAGGCCTCGGACGGAGCGGAGCTGTGCAAGGCTCCAGTCTCCCCCTTACCAGAGCCTCCATGGAGGGATGGAAAGGAAAGGAGCGCGACAGCGTACCGGGAGAACACTGAAGTGTCCAGGCTAAAAGCCCTCCGGTACCTCCACCAGCGTGTTCCGCAGAGGGTGAGCGGGGAGGCTGTCGGGAGTCCGAGCGGGACCATTTTACCTTGTCTTCATACGCCATCACGTAAGCTGTGAGAATGCAGTGAAGTGCAAGCAAAGCGTGATCCTCCGAGCACACTAAGTTTAAAACTGAGGATGTCTCCTACGGTGGGGGTTTATAAGCGGAGGAGGCGGTGCTACAAACTTGTAGTACCTAGTGTGACCTCCGGAGGGCAGCGCCCTAAACCCCATTGTCTGGGTCTCCCATTATGATGATCAGAAAATACAAGGTAATTATACTGCATCAGCAAGGTCTCTCCCAGGCAAAGATTTCAAAGTAGAGTAGTTTCAAGTTGTGTTGTTCAAGCTCTTTTAAAGAAATGGGCAACATTGCAAAGAGAAGATGTAGTTGTCGGCCAAGGAAACTTGATGAAAGACACCTTACTTCCCTTCTAAATCAGAAGATGTCCAGCAGTGCCATCAGCTCAGAACTGGCAGCAACCAGTGAACCCCAGGTGCACCCATCTACTTTGGAGAACTCAGTCAGATAGAAAAAAGTTTTATAATTTAAAAAAAACAAAAAGCAATTTTTCTGACATTCATTCAAGACCATGTTGCAAAAATGAGTATATTTCAATGAAAGGAGCATCTTCTGATAAAAAGAGTTGAAAACAATCAATCTGCAAGTTCACTGCAGTTAGCTGAAGAAGTAGAAAGCTTAACCTGGGCAAGCATTTCCCGTGACACAATATGATGTACACTACACAGGGATGGCATGATGGCTTCAAAACTATAAAAGGTACCGTCACACACAGAGAGATGTTGCTTGCAATGAAATCATGGACACCTTGTTCCATTTGTATACGGCAACAAAATAAAACAATGCGTCCATGATTTCACTGCAACAAGTGAGTTGCAAGCAATATATCTCTGTGTGTAACAGTACCTTTAGGTGTCGCAGAAGTGAGGAATATGCCTACAGGCAGTGGAGATGTCATTATGTGGGGCTGCATGAGTGCTGTTCGTATCGGGGAGCTACATTTCATTGATGGCATCATGAATTCACAGATGTACTGCTCTATATTGACAGGGAAGATGCTGCCACCACTCTGTGCCCTTGGTAGACATGCAAATTTCCAACATAGAAAGTGAAACCCGATCTTATCAAAATTTTGGAACTTGTTCTTGTGGTCAGGTCAGTGAGATCACTGATAAAAATCTTGCTTTTAAAAGAGGGTGTACTCATTTTTATACCACAGTTATTTGTGCTGTACTTGTTTTTCGTTTTCTGAAATTCTTAATAAAAAAACACTTTATTTAAAAAATAAATAAGAGGGTGTACTCATTTATGCTGAGCAGTGTATATTATATTATGTATACACACACACCCCTGAACTACATAGAGATGTAATTTAGCTAAAATGACTGACTAATGGGGAACGGCAGAAAGAGCCAATATCATGGTTCCTACTTTCTATGAGACCGCACCGTGAATATATGGGATGACGATACACTGACACCAAGTATATTTTGTGGCCACTTCTCGGTCACTATTGAGTTGACATAGGCTGGCTGCACATGGAGATTTTCCAACATGGCTTACATACTTTGCCCAGTCTTCATGGATATACTGTCACAATCATGGTCTCCATACCTGTCATCCCAAAGATCAGCAACTGTACTACAAGTTTAAAATGCATTTACTTTTATTTTACTGCTGTAGTGGTGATTTAGATGCAAGTCCTCCATTCTCCTCTCTGTGTCTTATGCTCACCTGCCACCATCTTCACCTGTTTACAACGTTGCTCTGGTCGGTCTCTGATGATGTGTGACCTGCCGTCAGCTCCAGTGTTTCATGGAGCTCTCTGGAGGTCATAAAATCAATGCATCTTTATGGGAGCCTCGTTCTGGCTCTCATAGACTTGTAACGGAACTTCTGACTTCCGGCCAGTCAGACGTTATGGGCACAAGATGGCATTGCGGGACTACAGTGGCACCAAAAAACCAAAAATGGATAAAAAATGGGCAAGTGGCTTAGATGTAAGGTACTACTACAGCGCTAACTAAAAAAATTAAAGATGCTGGAGTGGTGCTTTAGAAACATAAACACCGCTATAAAGCCACAAATCCACACTAAGTAATAAATAAACACAAAAAACAGGCGAGTGCTGAATTGAGCTGGTTTATTCTTTCAGTATTCCCTTCTGTCTGTCACGTGAACCAAGTTCTGGTAAAATACGAGATTACGAAGCTTCCTGATGTCTATAACAAAACATTTCTAACAATATACAAAAAATAATAATAACAAGGAAACAAAAACTTGGATTTTTTTTCTGAAATCCGCTGACAAACATATAAAACAAAGTGCAAAAGCTCTGTAAGAAGATGCCATCAGTGCAAGGATAGTGCCAGGAAATAGAGGGTTGTCAGGGTTGGCGAGGCCTCTGCTCCCCCTTTGTAACAGCCCTTGAATGTAAATGTCTTTGTGATAGAGCCCCTTATCATCACGTACGCCCACTACAGCCTATAAAGCAGACAGATCAGTTATTCCACTCTGGGACATAAGTCATTCTCCTCTTCTCTCTCGCTCAGGCAGGCCACCTTCTCATCACACAACACAATCCCAGAGTCCCCTGTGATATGACGTCTTCTCTCTAAGGCACTTGAGCTCTCCTGGTCGCCATCGTCACGTTGCTGATGTTCTTCAGCAGATCTCTCTGCCGCATCAGGGAATGGGTCCTCTTGGTGAGACCATTCAATGTTTAATCCTGTGGAAGCGACTGGAAGAACAAGATCAGTGGGAATCTCATCCAAAATCTCGCAATAAGGTGGTGGAGGTGTAGGAGGGTCTTGTGTCACTTCATCATAGGTGGGCAGTTTGCAATTGGGCCAAGGCTCTGGAAGTAAAAATATAAAGAGATGAAAGGAAAGAATGAACAAAGTTTAGAAGGGAACCTGTCAGGTCCCCTGTGCATGCAGAACCACCAATGGTTTGGTGCACATATCTATAATCTCTGCCTGACAGTCAATTCATGTAGTAGCATCCAGAAACACATCTTTAAAAAAAGTATTTCTAAAGTCCGTTTAGAAGATGCTAATAAGAGCTTTGACTCGTGGAGAGGGAGTAATTTCCCCCTGATTAGTGATGGGCAAACTCAAACTATAAAGTTCGGGGTCTGTACTGAACACCTAGTGTTTGGGCACAGACCCTGATCACTGACTTCCCTGAGTCCATGTTACTGTTCGGGTTCGGCTGTAAATATAAGCAAAATGGAGATTAAACAGGAGCATTATACTTACCGAGAATCCGGCAGCTGCACACTACTTCCGGGTCGCTCGTTAACCTCCCTGGCGGTCTGTTTAGGTCTTGAATTTTTTGCTAAAAGCGGGCTACCCGCGTTCGCGGCAGATGCGGTAAAAAAAACGCATCTGCCGCACTTGCCGCATAGCTGCCGCACTTGCGGCGCGGTTGCGGTAATCTGCATAGTAAAGGGAACCAACCACCTCGGATGACCCTCATACACTGTTAATATGTGCCCCTGCAGCCTAGTAAACCATTAGCAGCACTGTTTTTGTGTGAAAAGTGGCTGCAGTAGAAGTGAGATAATGATTTTATACACTTACATGCCTGCGTACTTGAGGGCGTCTCCCTGTGTGTGCTGGCACTTGTGGGCTGTGCTCATCATGTCTGCTCTCCCCTCCCTTATGCACGCCCCCTCTCAGCCTGCTATAGTGATGTGAGGCTGATTGCGTCATAAAGGGGCGGGGCTAAATCGCGGCATCCCCGTAGCCCCGCCCCTTTATGACGCAATCAGCCTCACATCACTATAGCAGGCTGAGAGGGGGCGTGCATAAGGGAGGGGAGAGCAGACATGATGAGCACAGCCCACAAGTGCCAGCACACACAGGGAGACGCCCTCAAGTACGCAGGCATGTAAGTGTATAAAATCATTATCTCACTTCTACTGCAGCCACTTTTCACACAAAAACAGTGCTGCTAATGGTTTACTAGGCTGCAGGGGCACATATTAACAGTGTATGAGGGTCATCCGAGGTGGTTGGTTCCCTTTACTATGCAGATTACCGCAACCGCGCCGCAAGTGCGGCGCAAGTGCGGCAGATGCGGTTTTCTCACCGCATCTGCCGCGAACGCGGGTAAGCCCGAGCCTGACTCGGGGTTAACGCTTCTGGTAGTGAATGTTAACCCCGAGTCAGGCTCGGGAATAACGCTAGGAAGGTTAACTTCATCTTTGCTCACTGCATTGGCTCCAACAGCCAATCACAGATGCCCACTCTATGTGATAGTGTCTGTCATTGGCTTTTGCGCCCCCCCACACATTGTGCCGATGTTTGCGATTGGTTACTATTGGCAACAAACCTGCTGTTATAGAAGTGTAAAAATAAAAAATGTGATTAGGGGTCCCTCCTATTTTTGATTCTCAGCGCAGATAAAGCAGCCAGTAACAATTCTTGGCTCTTTCCAATGACCTGGTATGGTGGCATAGGGGTTATAGAAGGGTTAAATGACAGCTGAATATAAACAGCTCTCATTAAGTTCTAGATTGGTAATGTCAGGGCTCTAAGGGCCACGTCACACACACATATCTGTTCAGAGATTGTTGGCAGATCTCTGGTTGCAGTGAAATCATGGACACATTGTTCTATTTATACACAGCAACAAAATGTAACAATGTGTCCATGATTTCACTGCAACCAGTAAGCTTCAAGTGAAATTGCATGGAATGTTGCGACGTCTAAAGGTACCCTAAGGGAAACGTCTCACACACAGATAATTGTGCAGACATTGTTCGCAGATCTCTGGTTGCAGTGAAATCATGGACACAATTGTTCCATTTTGTGGCTGTGTACAAATGTAACAATGTCTCCATGGTTTCACTGCAACCAAAGATCTGCGAACAATCTCTGAACAGATATCTGTGTGTGAGACGTGGCCCTAAGACCTGCCCATTACAATCCTATAAAGGGTGGCAATTAAAAATAGGGTGGAGCCCACTCTATTTTTTAATTATTTATTTAAGTAATTAAAAAAAAATAAAAATAAAAATAATGGGCTCCCATGTATTTTTTTTATTGGCAGCTAAGGTAAAACCAGTTAGCTGGAGTGACAGCTCATAACTGACTGCTCCATCTGCTCTGAAAATCAAAAATACAGCAGAGCCCCAAATACATTTTTTTAAGTATTTATTTTTTCACCCCGATGATGGCAGATTTGTTGTCAATGGCAACCAATCAGACGACAGCAAAATGGGTGAGGATGCAACATCCTATCACAAATGCTGTCCCAGAGAGTGGGCATCTGTGATTGGCTGTTGGAGCCAGTGCAGTGAATATTTAATGAGGTTAATGAGCGGAACCTGAAAGTAGTGTGCAGCACCGGAGACTCCGCGAGTATAATTTTCCTACATTAATCCCCATGTTGCTTCCTTTTGCAGTCCCCCTAGCCACCATTTTATAACTGTAAAGTTCAAGTCCCTAAAGATTTATATGAGGTTAAAAAAAAGTCAGTCCGGATACGTTGGATCCGAACATCTGCGGTGCGCCTGTTTCTACACCCAACTAGTCCGCCCTATGGGGGGGGACAACATGCTTTACACAGCCAGCGTCATCAGCATAAAGCATCTCTGATGCTGGGTTTAAGTGTCCCGGCTTTAGAGAGGCTCACAGCTCATGATCGGAAGTCATCCTCACTTCCGGTTATGCGTACTACTCTGATGCTGGGAGTATCTGTCCCAGCTTCAGAAAGGCGTTGTGTGCATGACCTTAAGTGCGTCGATTTCCGATCACGAGTCGTGAAGCTCTCTAAAGCTGGGACACTTACACCCGGTGTCCACAGAACCTTAATGATGACGACACTGGGCATTGTAATGCATGTTATCACACCCATGGGTATGATAACATACTGAATGGGTGAAAATTCGAGGTGGTTTAACGCTCCCCTCGCCTAGTAAAAGCCCTAATTTGCACTTCATAAACAGATTTTTGTAATATTTTTTTCTAAAGATCTGTTTATGGATGCTACAATATGAAGGGACTGTTAGGCAAGAAATATAGGCATGTGCACAGAACTACTCGTGAGTTCCCTTTAAAGTTACTCCTGATGGTGCTAATCTACAGTATTTATCTCACACTTAATACTGCACTGAAAAGGGAATAATCACAATTGGTAAACCCCTTCTTAAATACTAAAGTAGCCTCAGTAAAAACAAAACTGTTTCAAAAACAGCCCTGTTCTAACAATGTCAGCACAATGTCTCTTGGGGAATATGCAACATTACTATATCATGTGAATGCTGCACTTAATTTTCAGCCACTGATTGTCTGCAGCGCTCCAGATACAGTAATATCACATGAACTCTGGGAAACAGCACCAACATCACTGGATCAGCGCTGGATTGGAAAGAGAGTTTGTGCCTTTTGTTAATCTTATTCGAACCACTTTAGCATTTAAGAAGGGGTTATCCAGTAGTGGACAATTCCTTTAATCCTGCCATGCACAAAGGCCAAATGCTCACTAGGAAGATGGCCGTTTCACCTGACACCACTAAAATCTTGTATACTATGTTTGGCAGAGCCTGTATGTTTATTTACTTGGGAAAAAGGCCATAAGAAAAGACGAGATTATTATTGTTTTCTTTTAAAGAGCTTTTCCCCAGTGAGCAGATAGGATAGCACTGGGCATGATATTGCACACGTACACAAAGTCAGCAAAATCCTTAAAGAAGATATCCAGGATAACACAAAAGAAATTGTGCCTAAGCACTAACAGATAGGTAGCTGGCACTTACCTGCCTGCTGGGCTCGGCACCGTTCACCGACGACCGGAGCTGTCACAGACCGCTCCCGTTGGCGATTTAGCGCTTCCGCTGACGTCACGACTACCTAGGGGAGGATTCCCTCTCTTAGGTACACGGACACATAGCCGGGGTCAAGCTTTTTGGGGAAGCCGGTTGTCAATCAGGTAACAGGGAGCCAGCTGTGAATCAGTGTGACGTCAGCTATGCGCCCACTTCCACAGACCAGAGTGGAAAAGCTGCCTCTGCTCTAGTTGCCCTGCCATACTGTACCTGACAGCAGCCTGTGACCGCTCTTTCCCGGGGGTGAAAAGCGGGGACTGGTGCTGGCAACAACAGGCAGGTAGGTGCCAACTACCTACCTGTTAGGTGTTTGGACACTTTTTTTTGTTTTACTAAGTATCCTGAATATCTCCTTTTTTCTAACTTACCTCTTATATAAAAAGCCAATTTACACTGGACTTGGTAAACTCAACATACATGTCTCAACATTGAAATTGCAACAGCAAGAAGGAAAAGTAGTTGAATTACCGTATGTAAATCACAGGATGGATAGACCTTTTTCAACACTAAAACACAAGGCCACTTGTTTCTTGTGCTACTGTCGTAAACTGCCATTGTCGGCAGCATCACCGGAGGCGTCTATCACTGAGCACATCCGGGACGTTATTGTTTGGCATATGGAAAAGTAGCTGCCATCAGCGGATCTTGATGATTTGCCAAAGTACATTCAGCGTGGCAGAATATTCCTCAGACAACCATTAATAACCTCATTGATAACAGCCAAGACACGCAACAGTGGGGATTTCTCATATGGCATTCATACTCAAAACTGAATAAAGTGAGTTTTTGCATATCAATAACATGTCTATCCATCCTGTCATTTCCTGAATTCTTGAACTTGTATCTGCATTAATCAATCCTTGTATTTACCATAAAATTATAATTAGCAAAGTATATCTGAAATCAGTGCTGTTCCTTTGTCATTTCCACTGAACTTGTATGAATACATTCCCTATGGCATGTGAACGTGACACTGTCCAATCATGGGCTCTCAGACTGGGAACATGCCCCAATAAATTGTCAATTTATCCATACATTTCCCAAAGGCACAAAAATGTTTTCCTTAAAAAAATAAAAAGAATCTAGAGATATAAGGCTTCAGAGAACCTATCACCATGTAACATTCCATTCTGATATAGCGCCTCAATCCTGAGATTCCTATATAAGAAGTGTCATACATGATGTATTACAATCGTAGAAATAAGATGTTTGGGGACGGGAATATAGATGTCAAATATTGTTTAGTATTAAAAGAATTGACTGAAGTAATACTCTAATTAGGCTTATGCTATATTTATTATTGCACCTCATAATTACTAACATAAACATGATTTTAATTTATTACTTAAAAGGAACGTGTCAGCAGGATTTCACATGTTATATGCGCATGTCGCTCTTTGGCGGCCGTCACACGGTTCAATTTCTTGAACGATATCGTTTAAGCGATCTGCTTTTTGATCGCTTAAGCGATATCGTTTGTGCATCGCCGAGTGCGATCAAGCGATTTTACAATGTAAAATCGCTTGATCGTTACATCGCAGATATGGGAGCCGGAGCTCATATCAGGCGATAATCGCTTGTTCAATCTGCTTCATCGTGGTGTGTGACACCACGATGAACGATCTCCCAGCGGCAGAGCCTATGCTGGGATATGGTATCTATGGTAAAAGTCGGGTTACTAAGCGCCGCACGGCGGCTAGTAACCCGATGTATACCATAGTTACCAGCGATCTCGCTGGCCCACATCGCTGGTGAGTCTGTCTGTGTGACAGCTCACCAGCGATGTGAACGATATTGTAAGCGATCGCACGTGCACGTGATCGCTAACAATATCGCTCACGATATTGTAGCGTGTGACAACCGCCTCTAAAAGACAAATCCAGCAATACCTTTACATGACCAAGTCTGTTCCCTGATAAGAAATCACTGAGAAATCAGTGTCTTAATTGATGTACAAATGACGCTTAAGGACTATGGTAGATCTGAATCCTCTGTCACTCCAGCTCTATTCCCCACCAAGTGCTGTCTCGTCCTGCTGCTTAGTTGATGACTCCATTGCCTAAAGTCATACAGCATAAAGGCTGGACAAGGAATAGAGCTGGAGTGACAGAGGCTTCACACCCATTTGTATATCATTCAAACACTGATTTCTGAGAAATGGACTAGACATTAAGGACATTGGGGAGTGAAATCCGTGGAAAGATTCCCTATGACTCACTGTTTTGTATCATTTACTATATAAGCTACAAACTCTTCACAGAAACCATTACATTACACTATAAAAAATAGATACCTATGGCAGTGGCAGCAGATGCTGATGGAGCAACCCCCTGGTAGGCCATCAGGCTGATCTCTCGTTGTCTCAGCTCCTGTTGATGTCTCAATTTAACCCTGCGGTGACGATAAGCGCAGCAGCACCCGGCCAAGATAATAAGAGTCCAGGCCAACCAGAACCCTGAGCAGAAAAAAGGCATAATTACAGGTTTGTAGTATCAAAGGTAGGACATTGATTAAGAGTATGTATGCACTGACCTGATGAAGACTTCTAACAAAACATACCAGAGTCTAGTACAGAGTGTATGCAAATTCATTAATTATAACCCTGACAACAGGTTTATCATCATGCGCTTATTGTGCAACACCGCATTACTTTCATATATACGGGACATGTCTGTTCTCCCTGAATACTGGAAATCTTGCTTTATATCCTTTCCCTTCTTTTACATATAATGGGTCTCTCCGACCTCATTCTCCCCATAAACTGCTTTATATTCTCCCCCCCCCAACTTGTCATAGGGCTTTATGTTCACTCTTCTCTGCCCATCAGCCTCATATTCTCTCTCTCTTCAGCCTACCTCAATTCTTCTCCTGCCTGGCCATCCTGCCTCATATTCCCCCTTCTCACTGCCCTTCCGGCCTCTTATTCTCTCTGCCCATAATTCATCTTATTCCCCCTTCTCACTGGCCGTCCTGCCTCCTCTCCCCCTTCTCACTGCCCGTCCTGCCTCCTCTCCCCCCTTCTCACTGCCCGTCCTGCCTCCTCTCCCCCCTTCTCACTGCCCGTCCTGCCTCCTCTCCCCCCTCCTCACTGCCCGTCCTGCCTCCTCTCCCCCCTCCTCACTGCCCGTCCTGCCTCCTCTCCCCCCTCCTCACTGCCCGTCCTGCCTCCTCTCCCCCCTCCTCACTGCCCGTCCTGCCTCCTCTCCCCCCTTCTCACTGCCCGTCCTGCCTCCTCTCCCCCCTTCTCACTGGCCGTCCTGCCTCCTCTCCCCCCTTCTCACTGGCCGTCCTGCCTCCTCTCCCCCCTTCTCACTGGCCGTCCTGCCTCCTCTCCCCCCTTCTCACTGCCCATCCTGCCTCCTTTCCCCCCTTCTCACTGCCCGTCCTGCCTCTTCTCCCCCCTTCTCACTGCCTGTCCTGCCTCTTCTCCCCCCTTCTCACTGCCCATCCAGACTCATGTGCATGATTGCAAACAATATACTGTACATTTAAGATCCAGCTGAGGATCTTTGGCAAAGACGAGACAACTATTGATCAATCCCCTGAGGCTTCTCCCAGCGCTGCTAGAGGGGAGGTCAGGTCTCTTCCATAGCTAGAGACCTGTCAATCACCTGCAGCGGAGCTAGCACAAGCTGCCCAGGGGTGGACCTGGGAGTAGTCTCATCTGTGGCTATGGTCTTCGGACAGATCTTTAAAGTATATGGTCTTTGAAACATTGCAGCGTTTCAGATAAAAACATAACATTTGCAAGAGTGTAGGTAGGCTCTGATAAATGCTGCTAAAGGTTTGGCCAGCAAGAATAACGCAACTGGTTCCCTTTAAAAGCAAATACTGGTGCATTTCAATGAATTAGAATATTATTAAAAAGTTAATTTATTTCAGTAATTAATACAAAAAGTGAATCACATATATTCTATAGCGTCATTACACACAGTGATTTATTTTCAAGTAAATTTCTGTAAATGTTAATGATTATGGCTTACAGCCAATGAAAACCCAAAGGTCATTATTTCAGAAAATTAAAGTAGGGAGGATGAAGGGTTAAAAAGCATGAAGGGTGAATATAATATTGATTTATAAGTCAACGTGTTTCAGGGCTCTCAGAAACATGACAATATTACTTTGATTATTGATGATATTCTAATTTATTGAGATGCACTAGGACAGTGTTTCTCTACTCAAGTCCTCTGGACCCACCAACAGATCATGTTTTCAGGATTTCCTTAGTATTGTACAGATGTTAAAATTATCCCCTTTGCAGGTGATTAAACGAACACCTATGCAATACTAAAGAAATCCTGAAAGCATGACCTGTTCGTGGGTCCTGCGGACTGGAGTTGAGAAACACTGCACTAGGAAAATATAAAAACGTATTGTATACTTACACCACAGCTCATAGTAGTATGTGCAGCATTCAGTGTCCCCACAGCAGTATCCAATCTCACATCTATAAGGCTTCCTATCTTCACCAAAGCAAAACTCCCGGCCCTGTAACAAGACCATATGCAAGATATAAATACAGGAGGAATGACAAAGAATATTGACACCTTCACGGATCATAGTTTATTTAATACTTAGAGAATCATGTCACCAGGTCAAAAGTGATCAGTTTTTGCTCTTATTTTATTCCCTCTACACCTTTGATTATTTAATTATTTTTTTTTTAACCTGTCAAATGATTCCAGAGATATGGACCTTTTTATCTAGCACCACTTTTATGGTCTTGACAAGATGTACTTTGCTCACAAGGTAATAATGCAATCCAGCATAAAGACACCCCCTGAGGATCCTGTGACCACACCCACTTGTAAAGACCAGAAAAATTAGCCCTAAATAACCAAATCTCCGGACCAGTATGGCAGATTTTGAAAACGTAAAAACAATACCCCCTGCATAATCGGGCGAGCATAAAGTAAAAGCTGTCCACTTTAACTTGGTTACAGGACTTTTAGAAGGATTAAAAGGATCAGGCAAAGAGATTATTAAAAGGGGTGTCCACTACTTGGACATCCCCTTCTCATTCATCATATTAGCCCCCGTTAAAATAAGAAAGCCTACACTCATCTCCCATGCGGTGTCGGCATTCACTTTCCCAGGGCTCACGTGAGGTTATTATGCCATGCGTTCTGTGCCCAGTCACCACCAGCTTCAGTCTTCTCACCTTCAGACAACCAGATGTCAATACTTGGTGAAAGAGCAGACGCGGCCCTGACCTCCTCTTGATTTTAATTTTGCCCAACTATGAGAAGTGTGAAGCCAATGATGATTGGGTGCAGAACTCGCATGTTGGAAAGACCTCACGTGGGCCCTGGGAAAGTGAGTAATTTCTAAAGTATTTCTACAGATCATTTATGAGATAATTAGGGCTTTAACTGGTCAAGGGGGCTTTTGTTCCCCTGACTAGCCCACTTATGTCCTAACGCCCCTGTGGGTATGATAACAGCCATCATCATCGGCAGTACTATACAGTGCTGTCTCTTTGAAAATGTAGTCTAGTGGCTCCGAGAGAGCGCCGGTAGGAAGTTCAGGGTCCAAACAATAAAAAAAAACACAAAGATGGCTCCAGGAATACTAAAAAAAAAAATAAAGGTAATGGGGCTTTGGGCACTCATTACAGGGACAACCAGATTGTTCTTGATTTTTTTTTCTTTTTTGTACCCAGAAAAACCTCTTTAAATGAATTAGTTTTGGGCTAAAAATAATTTTATGTAATTGAGTTTTCTTAAAACCTTTGCACTGTTTACCTTGCTCTGTTGTACTTGTCTACTACTGGTTGAAAAATGGGACAAACTGAGAATCAGTCAGTGAACTCATTGTGATTGTAACTCTTCTTTCTTTTAAGCTCCTCATGCCTGATTTATGAAAGCTGACAGAACCCTGATCTTAAATCAGCTGAGAGGGTCACAAGCCTGCTGAAAGGGTCGCAAGCCTGCTGAGAGGGTCGCAAGCCTGCAGAAAGGAGCCCTGTGTTCATATTTCAGCTGAAAGGAGCTCAGAAGGAAATACACTATATCTGTGCACATTAGCGTTCGCCACCGCTGCGTATTGCGGCAGGTGAACGCAAGCCGACCGCAAGCACCGCCTATCCCCATGTTTAACATGGGGACACCCGGTGTATGCGGTCGGATGCTGATGGCCATGCGTCCCCATTGCCCTCCATATGTGATTTGTACGCATGCAGAGGCTTGCGTACAAATCATACATTCGCGTCCGCACCGAATCTGCAACATGTTGCGTACAAATCACACATGGAGGGCACTGGGAACGCACGCCCATCAGCACCCGACCACATACACCGTGCGTCCCCATGTTAAAACATGGAGATGGGTGGTGCTTGTGGTTGGTTCGTGTTCGCCCACCGCAATACGCAGCAGCGGCGAACACTAATGTGAAACCGGCCTTAGGTTACAGAATAGATTTGGAACTTTCCCCTGATGTATAGTGTAATATACTCATATAACCCATTCACCAGAGAGACCAAAAGTGAATTTTTTTGTGGCCCCTAATTTTTTCTAAGCAGTGTACACTTTTCTATACAGAGAGACACATTTTTTTTACATTGGGACCCCATGTTGGATGGATGCCTAGGCATTCATCTGTGACCTCAGAGTATGTGCCTGCCAGCGATAGACATAGTATGTACCTAGTGTGATAGGTACACTTGGGCTGTGTCGTCGCTGCAGATTTGCCACAATTTTCTTGCGTATTTTTGGTTTAGGGGAATTAGAAGTGTTTTGCCCATGCCCCGGATTTTCCCACAGCGAAAATGGTGAGCATTTTCCCACGGAAAAATCTGCAGCATGTTAATTTTCAGCATATTTTGCCGCGATTTTCACCCATAAAGCTCAATGTTATCTCGAAAATATGCAGCAAATATGCAGCTCTGTTCACGCAGCATTTGCTGCATATTTAGCAGATTTTGTGCGCATTTTGTGCTGATGACATGAGGCTTTGCTGTACTTTTGATCACCAGCCAGGCACAGCAGGCAGGTATGGGCTGCCACCTACCCCCAGCTGCCTAGTTTTACCTGGCTGGTAATCAAAAATACAAGGGAGTCCTTTCATTTTATTTTTAAATTATTTCTTGTAATTTTTTATTTTTATAAATGATGTGACACATGACAGCGAGTGCCCAGAAACGCCCCCTCCTCTGACGTCACCACAGGTCTTGTCAGAAGAGATCTGACTTAGAACCGAGGATCGCACAGCGGCAGAAGGCGTCGGAAGGTGATGTATTCATTCTTTTTTATTTTTCACACACTTGCTTTTGTTTAATTTAGATTTCACAGTGTAGATTAATAAACTGTGAAGTCTAATGGGCGGCCACAGCTGCCCCAGAGGGGAGGAGGAAGCTGGATTCTTCCTCCCCTCTGGGAGAATACGCAGAAGTAGCTGCATAAACAATTGACATATCAATTGTTTACGGAGCTGCGTTTTCTCCCGGAAAACGCACTGCGTATTTTTACGCAATGTCTGCACTGCAAAGTGAATTTCTCATCCACTTTGCAGGCAGACATAAGGCACATTGCGTATTTTGAAAAGCGCGCGTAAAAAAACGCGGCAAAATACGCAATGTGTGAACGCAGCCTAACTGACCGCAGATGAACCAGACTGTGATGTCACCCTGCTCACAGTGGAAGCCGAAACTCAAGTCAATTTTGGGTCCTGCAGTGATCGAACGTCACAGGATTATCATGAAGGGTTTTTGGGAATAATAAAGATGGGAATGAGGGATGTGTTTGTATTCTTTATATAAATACATGATTTATCACAGTGTGGTGTATTATTTACTAGGAGGTTTATAATGGTCGGGTCTAAAGGCCCCGTTACACCTAAAGACATTCCAACGATCCCGACAACGGTACGACCTGGCAGGGATTGCTGGATTGTCGCTAAGTGTCGCTGGTGAGATGTCACACAGGCAGATCTACTCACCGATGCGGCGACCCCGATGATCGCTGGGATCTGTCACGGTCACGGGCGTAGCATGGAGATCGTTGGTTGTCTCCCCTGTCACACACACAGATTCAGCATGCCCAGCGGGAGACACACGATGAAAAAATGGTCTAGGCCATTCCGTAACTATCAGCGATCTCACAGCGGGGAGCCGCTCGCTGCTACATGTCACATGCAGCGATATTGCTGGCGATGTCGTTAGCAATATCGCTACATATAACGGGGGCTTAACATTGGCCCGACATTATGAAATTTGGGCTTAGTGCCAGCTGGCAATACATAGCTGGCATTAACCCTTTATTATTCAGACAGCCAACCCCACAGGGCAGCTGGAAGAGTAGGGTACAGCTCTAGAAAATGGCAATTCCGCAGCATGGGGGGCCCAGAATTCTTGGACCTCCCCACGATCAGGATTCCTGCCCCCAGCTGCCTAGTTTTACTTGGCTGGCAACCAAAATTATGGCAAACCCCCACTTCATTTTGTTAATTTATTTAAAGAAATAATTTAAAAATAAGGGTTCTCCTGTATTTTTGATTACCAGCCAGGTTAAGTTCGGCAGCTGGGGCTGGGTGGCAGCTTGTACTTTCCTTCTGTACCTGTGCTGGTGACCAAAAATACAGCGAAGCCCCACGTCACATTAGGACATCTTGACACCCTTTTTTTTTCTAGCCTTTAACCTATCTTTATTCACAGTCACACCAGTGAACAACTGCTAAAAACAAATGCAGCAAAATTCGTATAAAAAAAGCAACAAAAACACCCCAAGAGAACACTAAGGCTGGCTTCACATTAGCGTTTGTGTCTGCATGCTGATGGCATGCAGACACAAACGCAGTGCAAAGCAGTGCCATTTTGATGTGTCCGCAGCGGAGAATGTCCGCCTGCGGACACATCAATGTGCAGCCCGGCAGCCAATCAGCGGTGTCCGGGGGCGGAGATCAGCGCCAGAGATCTTCACCTCCTGGCCGCCGGTAAGCTCCGGGACGTGTCGGGGGGAGAACAGCTGATTTGACAGCTGTTTGAATCTCTCTCTTTGACATTGCCTATCGGTGTCGGCGTGGGAAGATTCAAACAGCTGTCAAATCAGCTGTTTCTCCCCGCCGACATTGCTAGCAGATTACCAGCAGAGGCTGAGCTGATCTCCCGGTGGCCGTCGGTGAGCTCCTGTGACATCACCGGCGGCCACCGGGAGAGATTTCAATGGGTCCGCAGCGTTCTCCTGCGCTATCAAGCGCAGAACACTGTGGACCCATTGAAGACAATGCAGGTTTTGTGCGCTTGGGACGCTTGCTGATTTTCCAAGGTCCCCGAGCGCACAAAAAATGCAACATGCTGCGTCCCGGGTGCGGACGCTGGACACCGGAAGGAGCAGATATCGTCCGCATCCGCACCCGAACGCAGCAAACGCAAGCACTATGCGTTCCTATGTTAAACATATGAACGCAGTGCGCATGCGTTTGACTGCGTATGGGAACGCAGCATAAGCTGCGTTCACATACGCAAATGTGAAGGCAGCCTAACTTATCTGTATGGATCTTTTAAACATGGTGCAGATTTGTTACGTCAAAAATCCACAGCACACATTCTGCGTCGAGACATAGTCGTGACTTTTCTTTTCACTTAGAGCACATTTAGACATATGTTTTGCACATACATGTTGTACACGTGATTTTCACAGATAAAAATGTGCATATTATTGTCTACGGTGCTGTTCACATTTCATGTGTCAGCAAAATGTTATGTGTGTCTGCAAAATAAACTGTGGTGAAATGTCCGGATTTCACAATCACCCATTCAAGTCTGTAATGTAAAACCCCCAATCAGTGTGCTGTCCACATTTATCATTGCAACGGATGGGAGAAGCTTTAAAAATGTTTTTCTTTGCCTATGAGAAAATCACTGTTGAAAAACTTATGCATTGAACAAACTGTCAAACTGTGCAGTATTTTGCATATTTTTATAATAAAAAAAATACATATACATATATATATATATATATTATGCAGTTTTGGGACGGACTTGAAATCTTCTCTCAGCAACATAGTACATTTTGAGAATCTGATCCAAAGCACTGATTAAAATCAGTACTTTTGTCACACACATTAAAATAAAAAAAAAAATAGGATATCTAACTGAGGCTCTGCAATTGCCTATTTCAACTGCATGTTAATTTAATGAGAACAGAGGGCGACGGCCGTTATAGTCAGGGTACCTTTACACGTAACGATATCGTTCCGATATCACATACAATTTCACGGGAGCGTGCACGTTTTTGGCACATGTCCTAGATCGCATTGGAGATGTCACACAGGGAGATATCGGCAGGCAACGCAACTACGATGATGTACGCCCCTTTTTTGCGCTGGGTATGAGCAACTCAGGGAACGAGCATTAACCTTGGAGTGAATAGGGGAAGTTGCGCTCCAAATCGTAGTTGCGCCGTCTCACAGCACAATCATGCCAGATCGCATATGCAATATCATACAGTTGAAGGGCTTGCACAATCTTCTTGCAATATCATAGGTATGATTTTTTCGGGTTGCATTGCCCATTTACACAACACAACGCACGAACGATATCAACTGTCACGGCCGTACCACGTGACTTTTTGTCGATGTTGCATTGCGATATCGCGACGTGTAAAGCGGCCCTTATTGTCAGACCATACTGAATGTGTACAGGCGGCTTCCCTCTACAAATATGGATATAATCAGCACTGGGAATAGTAACACTTAAATTATAATTAGGATTTGGCCCGATCCCAAACCAACAAGCACAGATCTGCTCCTGCTTGTCTAGCTCAGGTTAACATAAACAGGTCAAGATGTTCTTTGTAGCGCTGCTGCATTGACCTTGGTAAACTCCCCAAGTGCAATTATAATGGCTGATTACATAAGAGGTTTACCATACCACAAGCGGGAAGAGTCAACTGTCAACTAATAACTATTAGGCCCTGTGCACACTGAGTATTTGGTGAGTTTTTTACCTCAGTATTTGTAACCAAAACCAGAAGTGGAACAATCAGAGGAAAAGTATAATAGAAAAACGTCACCACTTCTGTATTTATCACCCACTCCTGGTTTTGGCTACAAATCCTGAGATAAAAACTCACCAAATACTCAGTGTGTGAACATGGCCTTAGGGCTGATGCTGCACCATAGACATAGGTTTATTCTATCATCAGTTTTGCAAAGCATCTTGTAAATTTAACAAAATGACTCAAAGCTATGACTTACACAACTCTGGAAGAGCAACTAAATATTTTTTTAAGTCCACTTACATATTAGAGTGCCTACAAGGATACATAGCCTTGTATATTAAATGGGTTCTTTGCGCAAATTATATCAATTACCTAGGAATGGGTGAGCAATATGAAATCGGTGGGGGTCTGACATACGGCACCTACAAGGAACATCCGATGGGAGCTCTGGCAGCTGCCAGGTGTTAATAATGGATGGAAGAGCACTGTGCAGCTCCATTCATAGTGTTCAGTTACTACATATCAGTTACTATTCAGTAGAACAGGAGCAGATCTGCAGCACCAGGCAGCGGCTGCTAAACACTGAATAGAGCTGTACTATTACACTTAGAGATAAGGAAACCTGTTGGGGGTTGGAGTTCCGGTGCTTCACATATCCA
The DNA here is from genome assembly GCA_033576535.1 of Allobates femoralis. NCBI lineage: Eukaryota > Metazoa > Chordata > Amphibia > Anura > Aromobatidae > Allobates > Allobates femoralis. The sequence continues at coordinate 65,755,853 of JARQOC010000004.1, forward strand.
ACGTGCAGGGGCATGCAGCGCTGTGCTCGGGTACACCTGGTGTCCGGCCCAGTGTGAGCCGCATGCTGTGGTTGATCGGTTGCACACTGGAGATAAAATCTGAGTTTTCAGCTGTACTGTATTGTCCAAAATATCAACAACAACAAAAAAAAATCCCCACAATCCCTGCCTTTGGAAGTTTTTTTGCTTATGGCTGGCCATGTGTGATTGGGGAGCTGAACAGCCAATCAATGACTTCCAGTGACATTTGGGTAAAAGTTCTGGACTTGAACAGTTGCACCCGAACATTCAAAGGTTCGCTCCTCTCTAGTTACATGCCTTCAATGTTTACACCTGGTTGCCCCCAGAGCAGATAGCAGCAGGTCAGTGGGGATGTCAGATCCCCCTCCAATGCAATACTTTTAACCTGTCTTCCAAGGAACATCTGATGGGAGCATTGGCAGCAGCAAGGTGTTAATAATGGATGGAGAAGCAGTGTACAGCTCCATTCATAGTGTTCGGCTACTACATATCAGTTACTACTCAGTAGAACAGGAGAAGATGTGCAGCACCAGGCAGCGTGTGCTAAACCCTGAATGGAGCTGTGCTATTACACTTAAGGCCCAGTTACACACACAGATAATTGTGCAGACATTGTTTGCAGATCTCTGGTTGCAGTGAAATCATGGACACATTGTTCCATTTGTACACGGCCACAAAATGGAACAATGTGTCCATGATTTCACTGCAACCAGCAAATTGCAAGTGAAATTGCATGCAGTGTTGTGATGTGTAAAGGTGCTTTCACACAGCGTTTTTCTGTGATCCGTGGCTGTCCGTTGTAAAACGGACAGCCACGGATCAGATTTTGGCCCCATGTTATCCTATGGGCACGGATCACATCGGATTTGGCCTTATTGGCATCCGATTTTGGTCGGATCCGATCCTGGCCGATTTTTTGCTGTGCCCAAAATCGCAGCCTGCTGCGATTTTTGGCACAGCGGGTCAGATCGGACCGAATTGGATCCGACCTGATCCGCGCCAAATAACATGGGGCCTATGGAGCGAGGATCCGAGGAAACAGCTGATGTCTCCTCGGACCCGATGTTAGTGCACTGAGCATGCTCAGTACACGAACACCGCTCTGTGCCATCTAATATCACTTCTGCAATGTATATTCATACATTGCAGAAGTGATATCTCCTGAAAATAAAGGGTTAAAAATAAAAAAAACTTCATTCTCACCTCTCCACGATCCAGCGATGCCTCCAGCGCTCTGTGCTTCTAGGACCTGGCCTGACGTCACAGTTGAGTCACATGGCCGGTTACCGCGGTAACCGGTCATGTGACTGTGACATCACGCCAGGTCCTGTTGATCAGAAGAAGCTGGAAGCAGCGCGGGTGTCGCGGAGAGGTGAGAATGAAGATTTTTTTATTTTTTAAGGTCTGCAAACAGGGGAGCAAAGAGGGGGGAGACAGAGGGGAGACACAGGGGGACAAAGAGGGGAGACACAGGGGAGACAGGGGGACAAAGAGGGGAGACACAGGGGAGACACAGGGGGACAAAGAGGGGAGACACAGGGGGAGACACAGGGGGAGACACAGGGGGAGACACAGGGGGACAAAGGGGGAGACACAGGGGGACAAAGAGGGGAGACACAGGGACAAGGGGGACAAGAGGGAGACACAGGGGAGACACAGGGGGACAAAGAGGGGAGACACAGGGGGAGACACAGGGGAGACACAGGGGGAGACACAGGGGGAGACACAGGGGGAGACACAGGGGGAGACACAGGGGGAGACACAGGGGAGACACAGGGGGAGACAAGGGGGACAAGAGGGGTGCAAAGAGGGGAGACAGAGGGGACAAGGAGGGGAGACACGGGGGACAAAGGTGACAGGAGGGAGAGAGAAGGGGGACGAGATGACAGGAGGAGCAGGGACAGGATCCAGCTGATGCTGCAAAATATCGGAATCGGATGCCTATTTGGCATCCGATTGCAGACATCAGTTTGGATCCGATGCTGTCCGAGGGGAGCTGCAAAAAGTCTGATCCCCTCAGACAGCATAAAAACGCTGTGTGAAAGCAGCCTAACGGTGCCCTAACACCTTGCTACCTTCAGTGCTCTCATCAGATGTTCCTTGGAAGACAGGTTAAAAGTATTGCATTGGAGGGGGATCTGACCCCCCCCCCCCCCCCCCCACTGACCTGCTTCAATCTACTCAGGGGGCGGCCAGATGTAAACACTGAAGGCATGTAACTAGAGATGAGTGAACTTGTTGGGGGCTGGAGTTCTGGTGTTTTATGTATCCAAAGTGCAGGTGCGTGATATTGATGACCTATGAATGGATGGGTCACCAATTTCTTAAGTCTGGAGAGCCCCTTTAACAAATACAATTGTGATTCCCTGTAATGTAGTTATGGAGCATGTGGATCATTGGATCATTATGCCCAAGAAGGCCAAATGCCCCCTAGGCAGCACTAATATTTTGAAATAGGAGTTCAGGGGTATTACAACATATTACGGTAATTGCACAATAATCTAAAGTATAGTGTTGTAAACAGGGCTGTGGAGTCGGTAAGCTAAACATCCGACTGCGACTCTTCAATTTTCCTGAATCCGACTCCACCCAAAATGGATGCCAACTCCAAGACTCCACAGCCCTAGTACAATACGGCATGTGAGCACGCGTGGTTAGCAAGGCCCTGGTACTTATCATCATCATCATCATCATCATCATCATCATGTCGTGCCACTGAGGGCTCCTGGGATCAGAGCTAACCAACTGGACTAAGCCAAGTATCCAACTACAAAGTTTGTAACACATACAATGTTTTGCCAAGAATAACCCCCCAAGACAATTATGGTATGTGAATTTTAAGAACAAACAAAAAAAAAAATGTTTTTTTATGACCCTTCTGCTTTTCCTCATACATTAAAGGGATCCTGTCACCTCCAAAACACCTCTAAAGCTATTAAAAGCTGTCCCTAGAGCATAGTAACACTTACCCTACACTCTCCCACTTGTATGTACACCCGCGCCGCTGTTAGCTTCAAGACCCGCACTGCGCATGCGCAGTGCGCGTTTTGAAGCTAACAAAGCGGCGCGGGTGTACTACGTCACATTTTTCCATTTTGTGGCCGTGTACAAATGTAACAATGTGTCCATGATTTCACTGCAACCAGAGATCTGCGAACAATCTCTGCACAGATATCTGTGTGTGTGACGTGGCCCTTATCCCTATCCAGTCTATGTGCAATCAATCCGCATATCTGGTGAACATCAGAGTAGATGGCTAAAACTCAATATATTATAGATTACAATAAAAAGTGAGTGCTAACTTCTTGCTTTATGGATTCAAATGGGTAGGACCCAATTTGTGCGCCATTCCTCCAGGAGTGCAATGCTCTATTTACAGAATTGTTCACCTAATGATATGTGCAAAACAAACAAAACATAGGTGTGGATATTTGGAGACAAAACTCTACACCTTCTGACAAAAATATGCACCAAAAAGGTGTCACGCCAACGATGCGTTTGTTGGTGCATGTTTTTCTCCTGCGTGTGTGATTTCAGGCTTAGTGAAACCTCACAGAAAGGACTTGTGCCCAATGATAATGTGTGTTAAGGTACCATTACACGCTTCAATGTTATAACGATATCACCAATGATCTCACGGGGGCGTGCGGTCGTTAGGACATCGTTTTGATATCGTTGGCGAGATGTCACACGTATAGATATCAGGGATGACGCACCAACGATGCAGTGAACAGTTCACACAACCCAGCGAATGATACTTGTTCACTGTTGTGAATAGGAGAAGTCGTTAAAGACATCATTATCGTAGTGTCACACAGAACGATGCAGCAGGTTGGCTGATCAAGGATCGTCTATTTCAGAACATGTTCTCAAATCTGCGATCAGCGATGCAACGATTTATCGTAGTCGTATCTCGGTGACACACGCAACGACTCCAAACCCGTTTGAGTGATATTGTTCACGATTTCGTACCGTGTAACGGGACCTTTAATGTGATTGAAATGTATTGGGAGCATGTATATAATATGCGGGCACCTGGTGAGGGGCTGCATGATTGTTTTAACCCCTTCATGACCCGGTAATTTTTCGTTTTTCATTTTCGTTTTTTGCTCCCCTGCTTCCAGGAGCCATAACTTTTTTTATTTTTCCGTCAATATAGACATATGAAGGCTTGTTTTTTTGCGGGACGAGTTGTACTTTCAGATGCAATCATTTATTTTACCATATAGTGTACAGGAAATGGCAAAAAAAAATTCCAAAGTGCAGTGAAATTGTAAAAAAAAGTACAATTAGACGTTTGTTTTTTTGGGGTTTTTTAGTCGCCATGTTCACTATATGGTAAAACTGACATGTCGGTATGATGCCTCAGTTCGGTACGAGTTTGTAGACCGCAAACATGTATACTTTTACTGTTATCTATGTGGTGAAAAAAAATTCAGAAGTTTGAGGAAAAAAAAAAAAAAGAAACACACTTTTTGCACCAAGTTCTGCAATCTGTAACATTCTCATTTTTCCGGATCTGGCGCAGTGTGACGGCTTATTTTTTGCGTCTTGAGCTGACATTTCTAATGATACCATTTTTGGGGGGGATGCGCTGTTTTGATCACCTGTTATTGCATTTTATAGCAATGTTGTGGTGACCAAAAAAAAATTAATTTTGGCGTTTGGACCTTTTTTCCGTTACGCAGTTTACGGCTCTCATCATTAGTTGATTTTATATCTTGATAGATCGGGCATTTCTGAATGCAGCGATACCAAACTGTATTTTCTTTTAATTTGTTAATACTTTTATTGTGAATGGGGGAAAAGAGGGTGATTTGAACTTCTATGTTTTTTTTTTTTTTTTTTACGTTTGTAAAAACTCTATTTATTCATTGATTCTTACTTTTACACTGCCCCGTAAGAGAGGCACCCCTTGCTCCACAGTCCGATCGCTACTGACAGATACCGATGAGCTGCAGCACATTGGCACTGTCAGAATTTCGCACGGTGAGTGGTTGGCTGCGCTTGCCAACCACTGAGAGGAAGTGCTCTGTGACAACTTCCGGGGTCAAACCAGGACCCCGGACTGTCACATGAGCATAAGCGATGTCGCGATATTATTGCAGGACCTTTGGTGCAGGCGGGGAATAGCGCGTTCCCCGCCGTGGCAGCTTTGCATTCTGCTGTCAGTAATTGACAGAGGGATCCAAAGGGTTAACAGGACCAATCGGATCCCGTATCCGATCTTTGCTGTAAGCCCGACATTACAGCTGATGAGATCAGCTGAGATGTCGGGTGTTTGATGTGAGCTCAGCGCCGAAGCTCACATCAAACCCCGGTAAGCGGCCCATGATGTTGTATAATGTCATGGGTGAAGGGGTTAAAAGCACTACTTTATTACTATCACTGTTTGAAGTCACATCGGCTTTTGCAGCCAGAGCAGGGACTTCTCTGCCTCTCTTACTCAATTGGTGTATAGGAGCGTGAGCTATGCCTAATCTGAAAGTCCTCTACACACAGAAGTGTCAGAAGCGGCATAGATTGCGCTCCTATGTCTATTGAGTAAAAGAAGGAAGTAAACAGGAGAACGCGGTATTATATTTACTTCAATGTATACATCTTCCATCTTGGGTGAGCAGTAGGAGCAACTCTGGGCATTGTTCTAACTCCTTCATAGCTAAAGGACCTGCGGTGACATGGATATCACTGACGCCCACCTACAGTCATGTAATCAGGCCCCGTGATCACATCCAGGAAACGCTGAACAGCGCTACTCTCCGGGATCATCTCTTTCTATGTTGATCCTCACCTCCACGCTCTAACTGGGGTTGTGCAGGGGTGCACAACCCCAAGAGGTGAGTGACCACTTGGCACACATATTAATTAACCCCATAGCCCACCAGGTCCAGTTCATGAGTGCTCCTTGTTTTCTTTTCCTTGCAATTGAATAAAAGAGGCAGAGAAGTCCCTGCTCTGGCTACAAAAGCGGACAGCACTTCAAACAGTGTTTATTATAAAGTATTGGTTTTAAAACAATCATGCAGCCCCTCACCAGGTCCCCACACATTATATACATGCTCCCAATACATTTTATTCACATTAACACACTATAAGATAGGGCACAAACCCTTTCTGTGAAGTGGGGGTCTCACCCTGGGCGAGAGTGAGACAGGGAATTGGTTTTTTAGGCTGCCTTCAGACTTGCAGATGCATCTGCAGCGTTTTGCAGATGCATCTGCAAGCATCTGCATGCAGACCGCGGCCCCTATGTTTATAATGGAGAGCACGGCGGTCTGCAGATGCTTGCAGACCGCCGTGCGCTCTCATTGTCCGCCATTAGTGATCTGTGCGCACGCGGATGCCTGCGCACAAATCACACACTCTCGCCCGCACCAGGGACGCGACATGCTGCGTCCCGGGTGCGGACGCGGGACACCGGAAGGAGCAGATATCGTCCGCATCCGCACCCGAACGCAGCAAACATAGGAACGCAGTGCGCATGCGTTTGAATGCGTATGGGAACGCAGCATAAGCTGCGTTCACATACGCAAATGTGAAGGCAGCCTTAGTGCAGGAAAACCTGCAGCTAGAATCCACATCCTGCACTAAACAATGCACTATTTCTGCTGGGTAAATCCCACCGCAGTGGGACAGGTGTCCTGCGTGCACATTGACTTTCATTGCAATTTACACTGCTGCAGATTTAGTGCAGATCTACTGCGTACATGCACCATAATCTGCAGCATGAGCACATAGTCTTAATGTGCAATAGTTTAATGCCCATCTAAAAATCATTGTTTTCGTCATCACATCGTCTCATGTAAACTTGTCATGTGGAAAAATGCTATTAACCTGCAGATATGGGGATAATCTGCATATTAAAATAACATTCTGAGCCTGCCCGGCACCTACACATTAAACCCCGTTCCTGGGAGGAAATTAACTTTACCCCTTCCCGCAGCGTTCTGGAGACAGTTTGTCTGTCTGTAACCACACCCTCCCCCATAACTGACTGACAGATGCCCTGCATCATAACCAGCGGTCAGTCAGTGAAGTGGGGGGTGCAGTTACAACTGCCACTCTCTATACACAGAGCGGTGACTTAACCTGCGCTGACGCTGCCTCTATCACTGAAAATCGAATGCTGCCAGGAGGATTAAAGTTAGTTTCTTCCCAGCATCGAGGATAACTTTAATACAAAATCCTTTCTAAAGGTATTGCTGAAATAAATGACAGTTTAAATAAAACCAAGCCCCATCCCTGAAAATGCGACCAGAATGTTATCACTGTCCATGATTAATCATAGCAGAACAAGCATCTGTGCTGGCGAGCACCACATGGTTCATTTACTTATTCTCTGGATTCACTCAGACAGATGACTTTTCCCTCTTAATGTAGATGAATCTATTACGGTAATCTGTAAGAAAATTGGTTAATCCGGTGGGATTTCTAATCTGTCATTTCTTGTGCCTGAACTTTATAACCGATAGCTGGAGGGTAAAAATAGGGACTCGTCGGCAACTAAAGGTTTAAGGAGTCTTTTGGGACGAGTTTACTCCCCACAAAAGAAACAACATGCTTGAAAGACTCTTTGCAATCGTTCTTAAGGAGCCGTCACATGCAACGATTTTTTTAAACGAAATCGTTCGTACGTCACATTTTTGGTGACGTTGCAGAGATGTAGTGAACGACATCGTTGTGTGTGACACCTGTCAACGATCAGTGGTTGATCACAGATTTGTGAACATGTTCACAAATCTATCGATGGTCGCCCGCTGGACACGCAGCATCGCTGCGTGTGACAGCGGGAGACCAGCGATCATCAAGCTCCCAGCACTGCACAGCCTATGCTGGGAGCTTGTATCCATGGTAAACATCGGGTTACTAAGCGCCGCGTGGCGCCTAGTAACCCAATGTGTACCATGCTTACCAGCGACCTTGCTGCTCCACATCGCTGGCGAGTCTGCCTGTGTGACAGCTCACCAACGATGTGAACAATGTTGTTAGCGACCTCGCTTGACTGAGATCGCTAACAACAAATCGTTGTGTGTCACGGCCCCTTTACAGTAAATCCATGCCATCATTTGTTTAGAGTTTTTTTTCTCCCTTTCAGATTTTGAAAAATGACTGGTGGAAACAAAGAAAGTGCATGTGACGTCTTTGACGTTGCTCCTGAATAAAGCCAGGTGTATATGTTCCGGCTTCAGAGAGGAGTAGTGCACATTAGCGGAAGAGCGGATGACTTCCGATCATGGAAAGTAAAGTCTTTGAAGCTGAATACTCGAACACCTGGCGATCCGAGACGCATGTTGCCAAGAAGTACAAAGGCACGTGCATGAGCAACTTTGTATCGCGCTGACATGACGCTGGACATTGTAAAGCAGGTTATCGTGCCAAAAGGGGCGTAATAACATGCAAACTGGGCCAACCAGCCAGGGACTTGACACCCCTTTGACTAGTCACTGCCAGGGCTGTTGAATCTGTAAGCCAAACATCCGTCTCTTTAATTTCACTGAATCTGACTCCAACTCCACCAAAATGGACGCCAACTCCAACTCCACAGCCCTGGTCACTGCCATCATTTGCATATCATGAACGATCTTTAGAAATACTTTTTCTAAAGATCTGCTTGTGTGTGCTACAAGTTAATGGGACTGTTGTTAGGGAGGGATTCTAGATCTGCACCCATACCTGTTCATGGTTCTGGGTGCACAGGGGACCTGACAGGTGCCCTTCAAAGCAGACCTGTCACCCCCCTGGTGTTTGGCAAACTAAATACATCACTGAATGCAGCATGTCTGCTGCATTAAGGGAAGGGGTTCCCCATGTCTCTAGTTCCCCTGTAAGCTTTAAAAAAAGACACCTCACAGTTAAGACGTTGCCTGGGTGGGATCGTATGAAGAGGTCCTGGCGGCTGGCACAGCCCTCCCTGCCTCCTCCTTGTGTGTTCCTCCCCCTCTATGTGTCTGCCACCACCTCCTCTTCTGCTCCTGCTCTGTGTGACGTCAGGAGCAGAAGAGGAGGGCAGTCCCAGGAGAAGAGCAGGAGGTGGCAGACACATAGAGGGGGCGGAACACACAAGGAGGAGGCAGGGAGGATGTGCCAGCAGCCAGGACTTCTTAATAAGATCCCATCCAGGCGACCTCTTAACTGTAAGGTTTCTAAAGTCTTTTTTAAAGCTTACAGGGGGCTAGAGCCATGGGGGACCCCTTCCCTGAATGCTGCAGACACGCTGCATTCAGTGCTGCATTTAGTTTCCCATGCACCAGGGGGGGTGACAGGTCCTCTTTAACATGAGTGAGGGATTTTCAATTCCGTAACATGACAATTTATCTGTTGGCTTTGTTTGGACATTTACCCATTGCGTTCAAAAGAAAAGCTTAAGTATGAAAGCAACTCCAATTTTTTCCCCAGATTTTGCTGTAGATTATCTGAGGATTCCTATTAACTTTAATGATAAAGTCCAATTTACTTTTTATACAGAAAAAAAAAATGACCACCACATCTTTAAGGGCTGCTTCACACCGCGGCACGATCCAGTCCGGGGCTGTCCGATTGGACCCCGACAGCCACGGACCGGATCAGCACACAGGACTGGAGGGCTAATATGCCCTCCGGTCCGGTGTGCAGCCGCATGCAGCTCCCGCTGCTGATTGGCGCCGCAGTCCTGACCTATCAGCGGCTGCAGCTGCGTGCGCTACACACTGGACTGGAGGGCATATTAGCCCTCCAGTCCTGTGTGCTGATCCGGTCTGTGGCTGTCAGGGTCCTCCCGGACAGCCCCGGACCAGATCGTACCGCAGTGTGAAGCCGCCCTTAGACGGATCCTGATGAAATCAGCTCCAAACAACGCTCTGTCCAATTAAAAGGCTGGAGGGATGATATTATTATTTATTATTATTATTATTATAATAATAATATTCAGGAGAGGAAAATATTTTTAAAACAGTAAAGGTACCTTCACACACAGCAATATTGCTAGGCAAGTTCACTGGCAATTTGCTGGTTGCAGTGAAATTATGGACACATTGTTCCATTTGTACACAGCAACAAAATAGAACAATGTGTCCATAATTTCACTGGAACCAGCAAACTGACAGTGCAATTGCCTAACAATATTGCTGTGTGTGAAGGTACTTTAAGAGTATAAGGGCATGTCCACTTCAGCTTTTTGTTTAGGTGGATTTCAGAGTGAAATCCATGTAAAAAAAAAAAAATCAACACTCTAAAGGCTGAACACATCAATTTCTATGTAAAAGCACTTGTTTTTTTTTATATGTTCTGGCTTTTAAGAATCTTCTAACGGCTTCAGGTTATCAAAGACGTTGCGCGGCTAAAAGAAGTGACCCAACCATTCTTCACTAAAAATGCTCCATACCCTACAATTCATCTGCCTGAAAGGATGATATTGTCTACACTAAAGTCCCCGTTACATGGCACGAGATCATGAACGATATCGCTGAAACGTCACGGGTTTAGAGTCGTTCAAGCGACATCGTTAGGACGTCGTTTCGTGTGACACCGAGCTGTCCCAGGTACTTACGCTAATTGCGTACTGTACCTGCCGCTGTCCATGGTGCTGAAGACTTAATCTGCACCATAGCCAGCGCACCGGAGTTTCAATGTGCCTTGGCCATGGAGCTGATGATAAAGTCTTCAGCACCATGGAGAGCGGCGAGTACAGTACACAAGTAGCATAAGTACCTGGGACAGCTCCTTATTCAGGACGCTGCCCAGCAATGTACTTAGCTAATCGCGTACCATACCGCTCACTGCTGACAGGAGCCGCTGGCTTCCATTAATGATTTGAAAATACCGACAAATAGCAGCTAAACAGAAATACAGCCATTAACCACTGAAATGCCAATGAAGTTTGCTTCAGGACTGCGGACAGCATCACACACACACACGCAGCACACGCGCACTCATGCAGCACACTCACACCACACACCCAAAACACGCATCACACTCATCACTGTCAGGCGCTGCTAAGTAAAGAATTAACATGTCAATTCTTTTTACACAGGCGCTTTTTCCCAGAAAAGTGCTGCGTATCTTTACGCACTGACCCATTCACTTTGCCGGCAGACACATGGCACATTGCACATTTTTGAAAACTCTAAGGGTATGTGCACACTGGCCGGGTTAGGGTCGGTTTAGCTGTGTAAACCGGCGGTCGGTTTACATAAATTTTATGTAAATTTATGTTAATCCAAACCGGCGTTTGGATGAACATTAAAACATATGTAAACTGACACCCGGTGTGCACACACCGGCGGTTTACACATGCTCATCTGTTGCTAACCCGCTGGGTTCCCAGCGGGTTAGCAACGAATGAGCATGTTCTATAAACCGGCCGGTTCTGCAGCGGCTGCAAGCAGAATCATGTACTGCTTCCAGCCACCGCAACACCGCCGGCACTAACCCGCTGTGCACCCGCGGCACATACCCGCCAGGAAGCCGGTGGACGGCTGCAGAGCTTCCTGGCGGGTCCGCCCAGCCGCCGACGACCAACCCGCCGGCATATGTGCACATACCCTAAAGGCCGCTTTACACACACAGATATCCGTGACCAACTTCTGAACAGATCTCTGGTTGCAGTGAAATCATGGACACATTGTTCCATTTTGTGGCTGTGTACAAATGTAACAACGTGTCCATGATTTCACTGCAACCAGAGATCTGTTCAGAAGTTGGTCACAGATGTCTGTATGTGTAAGGCGGCCGTCACACGCACAGATATCTATAGCGATATTGTAAGCGATCACGTGCAATCGCTTACAATATCGCTCACATCGCTGGTGAGCTGTCACACAGACAGACTCACCAGCGATGTGGAGCCGCGATCTCGCTGGTAACTATGGTACACATCGGGTTACTAGGCGCCGAGCGTCGCTTAGTTACCCGACGTGTACCATAGTTACCATCTCCCAGCATAGGATCTGCGCTGGGAGATCGTTCATCGTGGTGTCACACACCACGATGAAGCAGATCCTGAAATCGTTCATCGCTAGATCTGAGAACCGGAGCTCAGATCAGCGATGTCACGATCAAGCGATTTCACATCGTAAATCGCTTGATTACATGCAACGATTTCTTGCCCGAGATCGCTTAAACGATATCGGGCAAGAAATCGTTCCGTGTGACGGCCGCCTAAAGCGGCCCTAAGGCTCTCACACTGGCAAATGTGCATCTTTGTGTGGATCCTTGAATTTCATGAAACCACACGGACAGACACGGATCTGTGCATAGGGATGTCAAATAACGTCCATGGACTGGTTTTAAAACCAGACATAGGGCTGGTAGGAGCTGTACCTCGCTTCGGAGCATGCTCTATACAGCAAAACAGATCAATTTTATATGTTTTTTTCATGGATCTGTCCTCCATAGATCTCCATAACTTGATATGGCAGATACACATCCGTGTCTGTCCATTTGCATCCGCTTTTTTTGGGCAGCCCAAAATTGAAGCAGTTACTGATAGTGGGTACATGAAAAAAAAACTGACACACACGGATCAGTGACAAAACTGACACACACTGAGGCCATATAGGACCAATCCGTGCCCATAGGATAACATGGGGAGGCCAAAACTGATCCAGGTCTGTTTAAAATGGATTGACAATTTGCCAGTGTGACACCAGCCTAAGCCCCCTCCCCTGGCTCTTACACTCACTTTCTGGCATTTTTATACAGTACTTTACACACACCACTCAGGCCACACAGCGACACCTTCCCCTCGTAGCTTTTACCACATTTTTTTGCTTAAAATCTTCCCCCCCCTTCTAAAACCTGGGCGCGTCTTATAGTCCAAAAACTACGGTACTTACACTAGCTCATGCATATTACTATTATATGTACACACATATTACTGTAAGTACAGTGTGTAATAAATACATATTGTACACACTATACTTACACTAATATATTGGTATATATACTGATATGTAGGAATTAGTATAAGTATATATAGTGTGTTTACATATGTATATACATACACTGGAACACATATGTTTACACACTATACATACATATTACCACAAGTATATTGTATACATATCCATATTTACACACACAATATACTGTATGTGCAGATGCAGACACTACCTATATACACGCTCTATGTACTTATGTGTAACTGCTCCCATAGAGACACAATGGCCACAGGAGCGGAGCCCAGACAACACTGCGCACACAGTAAGGGAGCGGTGCCGGTCACACACCGGGCCCAGTACCGGCCACAGTCCCGGGCCCACCCCGCCGGTCACACAGTCACACGCCGCTGTACGTACATAGACTGATCCTCTCACTGCCAGCTCTTCTCTTCTCATCTTTCTCCAGCCTCGGCTACTTCCTGTTCCTTCTCACTCTTCGTTCTCATTGGTCAGTCCCTACATTTCCTGCTTTGTGATTGGTTAAGCTCGGTACGTCCTTCCTTACAGGGCTGATCAGTTCATTGGCGCGCAATGACAAGGCACGACTGCCAGGTGGCGCCAGAGAGCAGGACAGTGCGCGGGTCAGGTAAAGAAGGCGCCGAGACCTGGATCGTCATCATATAAGGCCCAGAGTGACAAGCACCATGTATCACGCTCACATATGTGCGTTATCTATGTGCAATACTCACAAAAAGTTTGGGATCTTCTGCTTTCGGAATAAAAGTGATGGGAAAAGTAAAAAGTTCACAGCAATATTGTCTCATGAAAGATGGTCGTGTAAGTAGAAGCCGCCATGATGTCCTCACATCAAGCAATTTACTGAACTAAAAGCCAACAGAGGTCAGTGTACACCAACAGGAATGTCAGTGACTCAATAACTTGTCATGTCGCCTTGAGCATCAATTACAGCTGACAATGACGTCTCCTGCTGTTCACATATGGAGGTATTGTCTGCTGAGGCAGCATCCCACTCTTCATGAAGGCCAGCCCTCAGGTCTGCTGAGGTGTCATCCCTCTCTTCATGAAGGCCAGCCCTCAGGTCTGCTGAGGTGTCATCCCACTCTTCATGAAGGCCAGCCCTCAGGTCTGCTGAGGTGTCATCCCACTCTTCATGAAGGCCAGCCCTCAGGTCTGCTGAGGTGTCATCCCACTCTTCATGAAGGGCGCCCTCAGGTCTGCTGAGGTGTCATCCCACTCTTCATGAAGGGTAGCCCTCAGGTCTGTTGAGGGCAACATCCCACTCTTCATGAAGGGACAGCCCTCAGGTCTGCTGAGGTGTTCATCCCCACTCTTCATGAATGGCACATCACTCTCTTCATGAAGGACAGCCCTCAGTTCAGTTCTGCTGAGTCGACATCACTACTCTTCATGAAAGGCAGCACTCAAGTCTGCTGAGGTAACATCCCCTCTTCATGAAGGGCGGCCCTCAGGTCTGCTGAGGCGGCATCCCACTCTTCATGAAGGCCAGCCCTCAGGTCTGATGAGATGTCATCCCACTCTTCATGAAGGCCAGCCCTCAGGTCTGCTGAGGTGTCATCCCACTCTTCATGAAGGCAGCCCTCAGGTCTGCTGAGGTGTCATCCCACTCTTCATGAAGGAGCCCTCAGGTCTGATGAGGTGTCATCCCTCTCTTCATGAAGGGTAGCCCTCAGGTCTGCTGAGGTGTCATCCCACTCTTCATGAAGGACGCCCTCAGGTCTGATGAGGTGTCATCCCACTCTTCATGAAGGGTAGCCCTCAGGTCTGCTGAGGTGTCATCCCACTCTTCATGAAGGCCAGCCCTCAGGTCTGCTGAGGTGTCATCCCTCCTTCATGAAGGCCAGCCCTCAGGTCTGCTGAGGTGTCATCCCACTCTTCATGAAGGCTAGCCCTCAGGTCTGCTGAGGTGTCATCCCCTCTTCATGAAGGTCAGCCCTCAGGTCTGCTGAGGTGTCATCCCACTCTTCATGAAGGACCAGCCCTCAGGTCTGATGAGGTGTCATCCCACTCTTCATGAAGGGTAGCCCTCAGGTCTGATGAGGTGTCATCCCACTCTTCATGAAGGAGCCTACAGTGTCGTAGAGGCGTCCAGACCGATCTTCATGAAGGCAGCCCTCATGTACTCATGAAGTGCTATCATCCACTCTTCAAAAGTGGACTCCTCAGGTCAAGTGATGGTGTTCACAAAATTCTGTCATGAAGGTCGGTAAGGAGCCGCATGATGTCCACTCAACTTTCTGAAGGAAGCTCAACAGGTCAGTGTCCTGATGGTGCTCATCAACTCTTCATGTCGCCTGAGCACATTTAAGTCTGCATGAGTCATCCTCTTTCATATGGGAGGCTCATGTCTGCTGAGGCAGACCCACTCTTCATGAAGGCCAGCCCTCAGGTCTGCTGAGGTGTCATCCCTCTCTTCATGAAGGCCAGCCCTCAGGTCTGCTGAGGTGTCATCCCACCTCTTCATGAAGGGTAGCCCTCAGGTCTGATGAGGTGTCATCCCACTCTTCATGAAGGGCAGCCCTCAGGTCTGCTGAGGTGTCATCCCACTCTTCATGAAGGCCGCCCTCAGGTCTGCTGAGGTGTCATCCCACTCTTCATGAAGGGTAGCCCTCAGGTCTGTTGAGGCAACATCCCACTCTTCATGAAGGACAGCCCTCAGGTCTGCTGAGGTGTCATCCCACTCTTCATGAATGGCACATCACCTCTTCATGAAGGACAGCCTCTTCAGTTCCTGAGGTCGACATCACTCTCTTCATGAAAGGAGCACTCAAGTCTGCTGAGGTAACATCCCACTCTTCATGAAGGGCGGCCCTCAGGTCTGCTGAGGCGCATCCCACTCTTCATGAAGGCCAGCCCTCAGGTCTGCTGAGATGTCATCCCACTCTTCATGAAGGCCAGCCCTCAGGTCTGCTGAGGTGTCATCCCACTCTTCATGAAGGCCAGCCCTCAGGTCTGCTGAGGTGTCATCCCACTCTTCATGAAGGCCAGCCCTCAGGTCTGATGAGGTGTCATCCCTCTCTTCATGAAGGGTAGCCCTCAGGTCTGCTGAGGTGTCATCCCACTCTTCATGAAGGACAGCCCTCAGGTCTGATGAGGTGTCATCCCACTCTTCATGAAGGGTAGCCCTCAGGTCTGCTGAGGTGTCATCCCACTCTTCATGAAGGCCAGCACTCAAGTCTGCTGAGGTAACATCCCACTCTTCATGAAGGGCGGCCCTCAGGTCTGCTGAGGCGGCATCCCACTCTTCATGAAGGCCAGCCCTCAGGTCTGCTGAGATGTCATCCCACTCTTCATGAAGGCCAGCCCTCAGGTCTGCTGAGGTGTCATCCCACTCTTCATGAAGGCCAGCCCTCAGGTCTGCTGAGGTGTCATCCCACTCTTCATGAAGGCCAGCCCTCAGGTCTGATGAGGTGTCATCCCTCTCTTCATGAAGGGTAGCCCTCAGGTCTGCTGAGGTGTCATCCCACTCTTCATGAAGGACAGCCCTCAGGTCTGATGAGGTGTCATCCCACTCTTCATGAAGGGTAGCCCTCAGGTCTGCTGAGGTGTCATCCCACTCTTCATGAAGGCCAGCCCTCAGGTCTGCTGAGGTGTCATCCCACTCTTCATGAAGGCCAGCCCTCAGGTCTGATGAGGTGTCATCCCTCTCTTCATGAAGGGTAGCCCTCAGGTCTGCTGAGGTGTCATCCCACTCTTCATGAAGGACAGCCCTCAGGTCTGATGAGGTGTCATCCCACTCTTCATGAAGGGTAGCCCTCAGGTCTGCTGAGGTGTCATCCCACTCTTCATGAAGGACAGCCCTCAGGTCTGATGAGGTGTCATCCCACTCTTCATGAAGGGTAGCCCTCAGGTCTGATGAGGTGTCATCCCTCTCTTCATGAAGGCCAGCCCTCAGGTCTGCTGAGGTGTCATCCCACTCTTCATGAAGGGTAGCCCTTAGGTCTGATGAGGTGTCATCCCTCTCTTCATGAAGGGTAGCCCTCAGGTCTGCTGAGGTGTCATCCCACTCTTCATGAAGGACAGCCCTCAGGTCTGATGAGGTGTCATCCCTCTCTTCATGAAGGCCAGCCCTCAGGTCTGCTGAGGTGTCATCCCACTCTTCATGAAGGGTAGCCCTTAGGTCTGATGAGGTGTCATCCCTCTCTTCATGAGGGGTAGCCCTCAGGTCTGCTGAGGTGTCTTCCCACTCTTCATGAAGGACAGCCCTCAGGTCTGATGAGGTGTCATCCCACTCTTCATGAAGGGTAGCCCTCAGGTCTGATGAGGTGTCATCCCACTCTTCATGAAGGACAGCCCTCAGGTCTGATGAGGTGTCATCCCACTCTTCATGAAGGGTAGCCCTCAGGTCTGTTGAGGCAACATCCCACTCTTCATGAAGGGTAGCCCTTAGGTCTGATGAGGTGTCATCCCTCTCTTCATGAAGAGCGTCCCTGAGCTCTGCTAACATGTCAGAGGACAATCCCTGAGCCGCAAATTACCGGCGTGGTCGAAAGCTCCATAGGAGCACGATCCAGCCCGACCTATGCACAGTCCCCACCAGAAGCACCAAACTATGTTGAGCACCCCTTAGGCGGCCGTCACACGGAACGATTTCTTGCCCGATATCGTTTAAGCGATCTCCTTTTTGATCGCTTAAGTGATATTGGGCAAGAAATCGTTACATGTAATCAAGCGATTTACGATGTTAAATCGCTTGATCGTGACATCGCTGATCTGAGCTCCGGTTCTCAGATCTAGCGATGAACGATTTAACGATGTGCTTCATCGTGGTGTATAACACCACGATGAGCGATCTCCCAGCGGCAGAGCCTATGCTGGGAGATGGTAACTATGGTACACGTCGGGTAACTAAGCGACGCGCGGCGCCTAGTTACCCGATGTGTACCATAGTAACGAGCGAGATCGCGGCTCCGCATCGCTGGTGAGTCTGTCTGTGTGACATCTCACCAGCGATGTGAGCGATATCGTAAGCGATTGCGCGTGCACGTGATCGCTTACAATATCGCTAAAGATATCTGTGCGTGTGACGGCCGCCTTAGAGAGAGAAGAGATCCTCATACCACCCGACAGGCCTGGTTAAACAATCGGGATTTTTGCAGAGCAGCGTGAGGAAGAAGGAGAGCGCAGAGGTAGGACAGAGAAAGAGACAAGGAAGGAACACCACTGGAGCTTCAGAGGGACACTGCCTACTGCCAGGACCACTCGGTCCCCTACCCAAGCTGTGACAACTGCATACCCTGTAAACTGCAGATTACCGGAGTAATGTACCCATCCAGAGAGAACAAGTGTCTGTGTTTTCTTCTTGGTGAGATCCACCTCTGATACAAAGATTGAAGAAGATAACAACCAAAGCAGTGCAATAGTCACTAGTGTGCAAAATAAAAAAAATGTTTAAAACATTTTAAAAATTCATTAATAGCATTTTAACGTTTTTACATATATGAAATGTATGAAGCAGATGGTTTTAAATCAAAGTGTGGAGTGTAAAGTGTGAAATAAATTCTGTTTGCAGTGAAAACAAAGAGTATTGTTGTGTATTAACACAAAAGTGCCATTTAACGTAGCGCTAGAACCCCCATAACATAAACAAATTCAATCTAATCAACAAGGGAGGGAGAGGTACGGCGCCTCCTGGTGGGCAGCAGCAACTGGTGTAATTTAGATTTAGACAAATATCAATTACATTAAATCAGCCAGCTCCAGTCCAATTAAGATTAATATACTACATTTTAATTGTTTGACTTATTAAAATATTAAAATCTGAGAGTCCTCAGTAGTTGATACCTTGTAATGGCTAACTGAAAAGATGTTAACAAGTGGCAAGCTTTCGGGTCTCCTCTTCATCAGGCTTGAAAGTTTGCTATTTCTTACCATCTTTTCAGTTAGCCATTAAAAGGAATCAACCACTGAGGACTCTCAAATTTTAATATTCTTCTGTCTAGTATTTTACCTTGACTTATTAAACAATTTGACATGTAAAAATATTCAGTACACCCAGGGGTGAACCTAGCCTCTCTGCTGCCTGAGGCGAACTGCAAAACGGCGTTCCCCCCCCCAGTAAATTTTTTAAATAGATAAAAATAAATCTGGTTCATACACGTTTATATTTATCCTGTGTAAATGAGCAAAATAGTGGACATTTTAGTTTACAGAAACAGAAAAAAAGATGTCAGCGCCATCACACGCACATACCAGAACCACACAGAAGAATCCAGAACAAGAATCATTAATGGCAATGGCGGCTTGGCACAAGCATTTAGACACATAATGACGACTGTCAGAGCCGTGGTCCTGTAGGCAGACACAGTCCTGCATCCTTATAGCTCAGGAGGCAGCACTGATTGCCAACCTCTGGTACACGCCTAGAAAACTCTGGACCGCTGCCTGGCACTGAATATTCAGACATGTCACCATGCAGCACTGTCCACACACCACAGGTAACGACCTGCAGTCTGAGCATCAACAAGCCGCCACTGCACTAAGCTGGTAAAATGGCGCTTCTCCTCCATCCAACAGACCACACTTACTCCCGAATTGCTTAGCCAATCACAAGTGCCACACACGGGGCTGTCTTTAAGTAATTAATAACGGGTCCTTCCTATTAGGTGTTGAGCAAAGGATATGGGAGCAGGAAGGGGGAAGAGCACCACCGACCAACCGCTGCTCAGGAGAAACAAGGCTGCATGCCTGAATGTACCGAGGGGTGGCACTGGACCTGGTGTGTAAGGGTGGTTTCACATTTGTGTTCGGAACGCAAGTGTAACAGAACGCAGCCAAACGCATGCGCACTGCGTTTCTATGTTTAACATGGGAACGGTTCCGTTTGGATGCGCATAATTTATGCGCCCTCCTCTGCCCTCCTCCACCCTCCAAATGCAAAATGTTGCATTTTTTGTGCGTTCACAGGCGCTTGTTTTATCAGCAAGTGCCCTCAAGAGCAGAAACAATGCATGGATCTCAATGGATCCGCAGTGTCCTCCACATGGCGGCGCAGGAGAACGCTGCGGATCACACTGAAATTTCGTTGGCAGCGGCCAGGAGGAGGAGGATCTCCGCCTCCCGGCTGCCGTCTAGATCGCTGATTGGCTGGCCGGGCCCCATACTGATGTGAACGCATGCGGAGAATCTCGCTGCGTTTACATCAGTATGGCAGCGTTTGTCCTGCGTTTGCGTTTGCATGCCATGCGCATGCAGACACAAACGCAAATCTGAAACCAGCCTAAGTTATAGCCAAGCAGTCCTGCAGCAGAGGGACAATGCATCCTGCATCATAGAAATCATGGAGCCCCAGAGCAGAAGTTCTAATTGGGCACCCCCCAACAAAAACAATATTTGGCTGGGTCACATAGGTACATCTCTCTCAACATATCAGCCTTTACAAAATAATTTTCCTCCAACTGAAGCCCCTAGATTCCCCTTCCATTGCCCTATAAAGTGTGATGCCAACAAAAGTGCCCCACAAACACTGTATGATCCTCCACAGTGCATTCCTCCACACGCACAGTATGATGACCCTACTGTACCTCCTTCAACTACCCCAGTACAGTATGATCCACAATTATGACCCCCGCCCAGCTCTCCATGTAGTAAAATGGACCTATGTACAGTATAATGGTCCCCAACACAGTCCTCAAATAGCCCTTCATAAAGTATAAAGGCTCACTCGTAGCCCTCAAAGTATTATCATGCCTCCCACAGAGTCCTCCAAATATTATAATGGCTTCCATATAGTATAATTTGCTCCATATAATATAATACACACCCATAGTATTCCACATAGTATACCGCATTCCTCCATATATTATGCACCCCCATAGTCTTCTATAAAATAGAATGCACCCCCACAGTCCTCAATATAGAAAACCGCACCCCCACAGTCCTCCATATAGTATATTGCACCCCGTAGTCCTCTAAATAGCATATTGCACCGCCACAGACCTCCATAGAGAACAATTCACCCCCACAGTACTCGATATAAAATAATGCACCCCCACACTCCTCCATGTAGTATAATGCACCCCACAGTCCTCCATATAGAATAATTAACCCCCACAGTCCTCCATATAGCATAATGCAAGCCCATATAGCATACTGCACCCCCATAGCTCTCTTCATACAGCATATTGGACCCCCATAGTCCTCCATATAGTATAATGCACCCTCATAGTCTTCCATATAGTATCATGCATCCCCTATAGCCTTCCTTATAGTATAATGCACCCCCATAGTCTTCCATATAATATAATGGGCCACAATAGTTCTCCATATAGTATATTGCACCCCCATTGTCCTCCTATATTATATTATATTATATTATACTAGCTGTGAGCCCGATGCAAATGCATCGGGATTCTAGAACGTGCGTTAATTTGATTATAGTAGTTATAGCTGTTAGACTTATGCAAATGCATTGGTTGTCTAAAATATGTTTATAGTTTTTTTAAAGATTTTTAAATAATAATCCAATTATTCCAATGACATCTTTAAAACAACTACATATATTTGTATTGTTGATATCATATAAGGAAAATTGAATAATTATGTTGTAAGGGTCTTAGAACACAAAGTAGCAATACTTCTTAATGCATCAATCATTAAAATTGATGAATTAATAACAGTAATAGGTGTATCAGCCAGTTTGTGTCAGCCCACCAATCGCGTCAAGATGCCCTTACGCCTGGTGGGACCTACTCTAACTAAATCCGAATTGATATAATTTAGATATTTTTTATACCTGGATTTTTCTTAGATTTTTTGAGGATTGTGATGTAAATAATAAAATTTTGTAAATTGATACAGAAGGAGTTACCAACTACAGACTTGCAGCAATATCCATGCAATAACAAAAAAACTTGTAGTTAACCTACGGTAAATGGAGTTAACGTAGCTTCAGCAGGTGCATAAGATGCATCCACTAACTAACCACAGGTGACTGCAGTTGATGTGGATGACACTGCCGCAACTATGTTGTCTGCACAAACCGCAAGTTAAGTACAAATTACATATATGCAATTATGAAAATTACAGCAAGTATGTTGTTGGTGAGTCCTTCATAATCAATTATTATCATTTAGTATATTCCTCAACAAAGTGAAAAATAATCTAAGAAAAATGGTGTGGTAGAATCTAATTAATAATTTATGTTTGTCCCTATCTATCTAAACATGTGGAACACACCTTGCTAATGAGATGTGTGTGAACAGCCGTCCCACCCGTCTCTTAGCTGTTCACAAAAACCTCTCCCTGTAAAGACTGACAATGAAATCTCTCAGCACATATAGTGCTGGAGCTTGAAAAAGTGGTTTCTATCACCCACTGTAGATATGTGGATGATACACATCTCTCATATTATTTTAAATGTGTGTCCACAAAAATATAGTAGAATCAGTATATAAAAGAATAAAATGTGAAACAGTAATTTTTTTTTTTGTTTTGTTTTTTTTTTTTTTTTTTTTTTCTTTTTTTTTTTTTTCAAAAGATTAATAAACGGAAGAATAGTCATAGGGAAGAGTTCAGTGCAAAATATTCTTGTAGACAATATTTTTGGTAAATACTTTGTCACTGTTAGGCAGCAATTTGCCTTGGATTGGAGTGTCCACCACTTTGACTTTTACATTGGATCGTCTTCTCACTCTTGAAAAAGCCACATACAATTGTCCATGTCCAAAAACAGGTTCAGGCAAAAAAATCCCTACTTTCTCAAGTGTTTGTCCTTGGGATTTGTTTATTGTCATGGCAAAAGCTGGCTTCAGAGGAAATTGGCGACGTCTTAACTTAAAAGGCAAGCCGGTTTCTGATGGGCACAAATCAATCCTGGGAATGAAAACCACATTTCCTCCAGCAGACCCAGTAATGACTCTTGCTTGAATCATGTTGACAAACAAACCGGTGACAATTAAGCGAGTCCCATTGCAAAGACCTTTTCTGCTGTTGAAGTTCCTCAAAAGCATTACAATGGTGCCAATTTTTAATTTCAGACGATGAGATGGCATCCCTGTGGGTGTAAGTGAATTTAAAAACTCAACAGGGTATTGCTCTGGGTCCTCTGTCTCGTCCGGATCAATGGAATCATCACTAATGTATTCTGTATACTCTCCAGCAATGCAATCCATGATCTTAGAGTTGACTTGATCCACATCATCATTTTTGGGGCAAAGAATGGCATGTGATGCTGCTGTATTAATACTTTCATTGTCATTGACATCAATTACAATGTTTTCACCAAAAATATCAAATATTAGTGAACCTGTGCAAATCATATCTTCAGGGATTTCTATAACATCATCTCCAAGGTTATAAGAATTGGTCAATTGTCCATTTCCCAGCTGAAGTATCCAATTGCTGTATTCTGGATCAACAGAGCGCATGTTGTCAAGTAGTGGCAATTGAGTGAAAATCTGCCATTGTCTGGAATATTTAATACAGCTCTCCACGATATCAGTTCGTGTTCCATGAGGAATAATAGGAAGACACTGACGAAAGTCTCCTCCCAGAACAATGACTTTCCCTCCAAAAGGTGTTTTATTTTTCTTCGAGATATCTTTGGTCATAACATCCTTTAATAGTTGGTCAATGACATGCAGTGCGTATTTGGATAGCATAGTGGATTCATCAATAATGAAAAGTTTAGTATTCTTCAAATGGTGTGCAGCATCAGTATCATTTTTTATTCTTGAAACAGACGTTTCATTGATTGGAATAGGTATCCCGTAAAGTGAATGGATGGTTCTTCCTCCTTCCAATAAGTTGGCTGCAATCCCAGTACTGGCAGCAGGTGACACAGTTTCTCCTTCTCCTCTTATTTGACGAATTAACAAATCATACAAATATGTTTTCCCACTGCCACCTGGACCATCAATGAAAAAGCACTTAGCTTGCTGACTTGTATCCTGTAATGCTTCATTTATGGCATTATAGGCCAAAAGTTGTTGTGGATTTAAAGTTTCTTTCATTTCTTGGGCTCTTCTAAACTCCTCCTCTTTGTCGTATTGTGGTTGTAGTTGTTGTTTTCTTTTGGGGCGTGGTAGATTAAAATCCGTAAAGCTTTTGCCATGAAATTTTAACACATTTTGAACATCTGTCATTGCATAGCCTTCACAATGCTCACAGTCCTCATTGTTAGGGTGATATGCACGGCAGTAGTCTTCAATAAAATCTTTTTTAAATTCTTGCCACAACTCCAATGGATGAGCAGGAGGACCAAAGATACATATGTAAGCAAACATATCCCGAAGCTGTGCAGGCATGTTTAGAACACAGCCATCCAGTAAGGTATTTCGCCAAACACTGTCATCCAAAAGTAATCCAAGGGCTATTGCTGCCTGCTTAAAAGTTGGGTACTCGACTTCATTAACGGTCTTAATGTGCTCAAAGCTTTTTGCTCCTTTTACATGTAGTAACAACAACCGTAAATAGTAGCGTTCTTCATCTTTCATACTGACCGTATACATTCTTCCAATGACAGTTGATCCCCGTTTCTGCCTAATTTCCCATGCACCATCTTTCCAGACATAGTGCTCAGGAATTTGGCGGTAGAAGTATTCATGAGCATGTGGGTCATTCTCATTCAGTTCAAAGTAGGCCATAAGAGTTGATTTTCTATGCGTCATGGCAGCAATGTTCTCAACAGAAGCATCTTCATGAAAATAAAGTGGTTGTGACTGTGGCAGATGTACGGCAAGGCGAACAATGCTGTGTGATTGTTTATGCATTGGATAGGCAAAAATTCTCCAAGCTGCCTCTGGTGCACTGACGTATCTTGAATCCATAAATTGGTGAGGTTCATCATGCTGTATGTTTGTTTGAGAAATTTCAAGATTGGCTTTATCATGTCCTTTGTAAACATATTTGAATAGATACTTGACACTTTGAATGGACGCACAGATTTCCACATTTATATGACACTTATACTTTAATAGTAAGAAAGGGTTATAGGGAACAACCCAAGAATTATCAACCATGTGAGAACGGTGTGTAAATGAAGGTCCTGCATTGCGTTGATAAGTTGGGTAGGCATCATGTGCTATTAGAGTTTTTGGTTGGAAATCTTTTGGGAATCCTTTTTTACACTTTCCAATATCCATACATGGACAATTAGGGTTGAATTGTCCACAGGGTCCATGAATCATATGTTGCATCACAATTTGATGGAGCACAGGATACTCAGATGGATCAGGAATTTCTGCCCAAACAGTACGATCGACATCAACCTCAGTGCGTAATTTGGAATTGTTATCCAGAATAACCAAAATGTGAGCATGTGGTAGTCCTCGCTTTTGGAATTCTATTACATGAATCATTGCACAAATCTTGCCAAATAATCCACTGTTTATATCTTTTAATAGGGCTTCTAATTTTATTTTGAAGACACGGGCGACTAAATCCGGTCTGTGTTCCACCCTCTGCCATGGTTCTAAATTGTGGATAATCTCGCTCCATTTGGGATTACATGTCATTGTTATAAATAGATCTGGCCGTCCAAATTTAGTCACAATAGCCATGGCATCTTGATACCTCTGCTGCATGTTTCTGGGACTGCCTTCAAACGACGATGGTAATATGACCGTTTTGCCAATAGGAATTCCTTTTTCAAAAGATTTTCTTTGCAGATGTTCCTGTAGTACGCAATAGTCTTCCACTTTTAAGTCTTTTTGATGTTGACGTATAAAATTTAAGCGATTAGCCTCAATTTTTATATACGCATCTACTAAATACTGTTGCGTTAGTTTTCCACCATTTAAAATAGGATTGAACTCAGGACGTACAGAGAGCAAATAACAGTAATACTGCAATTGTGTAATTCTCCGTGGCTTTTCACCTTGATGCTTCAGTCCCTCATGCCAGCCTTGTTCTCCATGCGGAAAAAATAACGGATACAGTAAAGCATCTAAATTACTGTGGAGAATACTGATTTGCTGTGTTTTTGGAGCTAAAGGATTGTTTGGGTCAGGTTTGAGATGAATTAAAATGTCTCTATTGAAGGGTGGCTCTCCATCGGCATGTTCAAAGACCACAGCAACTTCATTAACAATTGGCTTATTATAACGTCTTGGGTCTTGTTCTCGATCCTGTTTAAGAGCCATGATGATATTAGGCATGACAGTACCATTTTCAATTGCCTTATCTTGTTCCTCTTGTTCAACAAAACGTAGCATTTTGTATGCAGAAACAAAAGGATTAATGCGATCTAATAAGTTAGCAATGAGCCGCATCAATTTAGGATTACATTTTTTATTTTCGTCACACTGTAAACGTTGGTCATTAGCAGTGGCAGTATCTAAAATGTAGAGTTGGGCATAAGCAGGAGCTTGATCTGGAGCAGGATGTAGTGTTCCAGTACGGTGATAAATTTGGCCATGAATCCTGAAGCAATAAGGGCCATGTCCAGGTGGAGGAGCAATACTTGCACCCATAGAAGCAAAACCAAATGAACTATTGATACTTCTGATGTTATCCATCATATTCCGACTGTATGGACTCTGACCTTTAAGAATACATTCCAACATCTCTGGGTACTGAGGTAACGGAACCTTGACCTTCCCCTTGTGACAACAGATAGTATACTGTTTATCCGATGGCATCTCATCCATGAAATGTCGAGCTTGACAATGCTTACATATGAATATCATAGCGCCACAGGTATGTTCCACAATGCCAAAATCACTATCTGTAAATCCAGGTGGATATGAAGAGGGAGGTGTAGGTAGGTAAATACGATTTTCTTTCTGCAAACCAACATAGATGAGACGTTGAAGCAATAAAGCAGAAAAAGAGTCAGGATCCACTTGTGTAACAGTAGAAGACGTCTTTTTGCGGTGTTGACGACGGGAGGCGCCACTTTTACGTAAGCGGCTCTGTTTGGATAGTGAAAACTCCTGAGCAATTTGTGCCTCCAAAGGAGTTTGTTGTTGTTCAAGGCGAAAACGTTTTGTGCGTGATGTCTCCTGACCACAATGTTTACGCTTTGCTGTTGCTTTGCGCGGTGATGAAACTTGAGGAATTGTGCTTCTTTCATCCTGTGAACTGCTAGAAAGAGCTAGAGCAAACTGTAGTACTGGTGAGCTTACAGTTGGATCAGCAGACTGTAGTACTGATGAGGTTACTGTCTGATCAGCACACTGAGTTAGATCAGCAGAGTATTGTACAGATGAGCTTGCACTTTGATCAGCAGACTGTTGTTCTGAGGAGGTTACTGTCTGATCAGCAGAGTGATGTACTGATGGTGTCACTTTTTTTTTTTGACGGCGTTGATGTAGCTTCTGAGCATTTTTGGCCAACCGTAGTTGTTTTTGTTCCAGCGACTCCGTTGCAATGCGTTGCTTATACTCAGCTTTAGACTTATCCAAACGACATTGTCGCTCTTCTTCAGTTTCTTTAGCACGTGTCTTACGCATCCATCTGGCTTTGTACCCGCCAACATCCTTGCTAGTATCCTTTGAAGTCATGTTAGAACATACAAAGGTAATACTATACTTGGAGAGGTATAGGTACGCAAGAGCTTTTACAAAAGCTTTTTGGGAGAAAAGACTTCTTGAAATGTATAGAATAATTATTAAGGAAAATAATAAGTTCCAGATAGACAATGAACATATTGAAATATCATATTTTGTATGTCCTTATAATGTACCCCACAACATATTACAAATATATAAACATGTTTCTCATTCATATCAATAATACTAAAAGGTCACTGAATACTTAAGGACATTGAATGTGCATAAATAATACCAATACCATAAATACCAATACCATCATCAAAACCATCATCAAAACCATCATCAAAACCATCATCAATAGCATCATGAAAACCATCATCAAAACCATCATCAAAAGCATCATCAATATCATCATCAATAATATTAGCAATAGCATTATTATTAAAATTAATAGCATAATTATAAGCATTAATAGCATAATTATTAGCATTAATAGCATAATTATTAGCATTAATATCATAATTATTAGCATTATTACCATAATTATTAGCATTAATACCATAATTATTAGCATTAATACCATAATTATTAGCATTATTACCATAATTATTCGCATTAATAGCATAATTATTAGCATTAATTAGCATAATTATTCGCATTAATAGCATTAATAGCATATTATTACCATTAATAGCATAATTATTAGCATTATTAGCTTATTAATTAGCATTAATTAGCTATACATTAATTAGCATATATTATTACATTATTAGCATTATTATTAGCATTAATAGCATAATTATTAGCATTATTATTAGCATTAATAGCATTAATATTATTAATTAATTAGCATACAATTATTAGCATATAGCATTATTATTAGCATTATACATATTATTAGCATTAATAGCTATTATTATTAGCATTAATAGCATTAATTATTAGCATTATTAGCATATTATTAGCATTATTAGATATGATTATTGCATTATAGCATAATTATTAGCATTATTAGCATTATTATTAGCATTAATAGCATAATTATTAACATTATTAGCCATTATTATTAGCATTAATAGCATTATTATTAGCATTAATAATAGTATTATTATGCATTAATACCCTTAATTATTAGCATTATTAGGATATTATTAGCATTATTAGCATTATTATTAGCATTATTAGCATTATTATTAGCATTAATAGCATAATTATTAACATTATTAGCATTATTATTAGCATTAATAGCATTATTATTAGCATTAATAGCATTATTATTAGAATTAATAGGCTAATTATTAGCATTATTAGGATTATTATTTGCATTATTAGCATTATTATTTGCATTATAGCATTATTATTAAGCTAATTATTAGCATATTAGCATTATATTAGCATAATTATTAGCTATCTATTAGTATTTATTAGCATTAATTAGCATGATTAGATTATAGCATTAATAGCATTATTATTAGCATTAATAGCCTAATTATTAGCATTATTAGGATTATTATTTGCATTATTAGCATTATTATTAGCATTAATAGCATTATTATTAGCATTTAATAACATAATATTAGCATTATTTTAGCATTATTTATTAGCATAAAGCATAATTATTAGCATTAAAGCATAAATTAGCATTATACATTATTATTAGCATTAATAGCATAATTATTAACATTATTAGCATTATTATTAGCATTAATAGCATTATTATTACATTAATAGCATTATTATTAGCATGAATAGCTAATTATTAGCATTATTAGGATTATTATTAGCATTATTAGCATATTATTAGCATATTAGCATTATTATTAGCATTAATAGCATAATTATTAACATTATTAGCATTATTATTAGCATTAATAGCATTATTATTACATTAATAGCATTATTATTAGCATTAATAGCTAATTATTAGCATTATAGGATATATTTGCATTATTAGCATTATTATTGCATTATAGCATTATTATTAGCATTATATTACATAATAGCATAATTATTAGCATTATTAGATTATTATTAGCATTAATAATATATTAGCATAATACATTATTATTAGCATAATAGCTAATTATTAGCATTATAGATTATTATTGCATTATTAGCATTATTATTACATTAATAGCATATATTAGCATATAATAATATATTAGCATTATTATAGCATTATTAGCATTATTATTGCATTAATAGATAATTATTAGCATTAATACATCATTATTAGCATTATTAGCATTATTATTAGCATTAATAGCATAAAATAACATTATTAGCATTTATTAGCATTATAGCATTATTATTAGCATTAATAGCATTATTATAACATGAATATACTAAATATATTAGCATTAATAGATATTATTAGCATTATTACATATTATTAGCATTATTAGCATTATTATTAGCATTAATACATAATTATTAGCATTATTAGCATTATTATTAGCATTAATAGCATATTATTAGCATTAATAGCATTATTATTAGCATTAATAGCTAATTATTAGCATTATTAGGATATTTTTGCATTATTAGCATTATTATTGCATTATAGCATTTTATTAATTAGCATTATAGCATTATTTATTAGCATTAATATAGCATAATTATTACATTATTAGCATTATTATTAGCATAATAGCATGATATTAGCATTAATAGCATTATTATTAGCATTAATAGCCTAATTATTAGCATTATTAGGATTATTATTTGCATTATAGCATTATTATTGCATTAATAGCATTATTATTAGCATTAATAACATAATTATTAGCATATTTAGCATTACATTATTTTAGCATTATATAGCATAATTATTAGCATTAATAGCATAATATTAGCATTATTAGCATTATTATTAGCATTAATAGCATAATTATTAACATATTAGCATTATTATTAGCATTAAAGCATTATTATTAGCATTAATAATATTATTACATATAGCAATTATTAGCATTATAGATATTATTAGCATTATTAGCATTATTATTAGCATTATTAGCATTATTATTACATTAAAGCATAATTATTAACATTATTAGCATTATTATTAGCATTAATAGCATTATTTTAGCATTAATAGCATTATTATTAGCATTAATAGGCTAATTATTAGCATTATTAGATATTATTGCATTATTAGCATTATTTAGCATTATTAGCATTATTATTAGCATTATTATTAGCATTAATACATAATTATTAGCATTATTAGATTATTATTAGCATTAATAGCATGATTATTAGCATTAATAGCATTATTATTAGCATTAATAGCATAATTATTAGCATTATTAGCATTATTATTAGCATTATTAGCATTATTATTAGCATTAATAGCATTATTATTAGCATTAATAGCTAATTATTAGCATTATTAGCATTATTATTAGCATTATTAGCATTATTATTGCATTATAGCATTATTATTAGCATTATTATTAGCATTAATAGCATAATTATTAGCATTATTAGCATTATTATTAGCATTAATAGCATAATTATTAGCATTATTAGCATTATTATTAGCATTAATAGCATTATTATTAGCATTAATTAGCATTATTATTAGCATTAATAGCATAATTATTAGCATTATTGGGATTATTATTAGCATTATTAATTAGCATTATTAGCATTATTATTAGCATTATTAGCATATATTATTATTAGCATTATTAGCATTAATTATTAGCATTAATAGCATTATTATTAGCATTAATAGCATTATTATTAGCATTAATTAGGCTATTATTAGCATTATTAGCATTATTATTAGCATTAATAGCATTATTATTAGCATTATAGCATTATTATTAGCATTAATAGCATAATTATTAGCATTATTAGATTATTATTAGCATATATTAGCATTATTAGCATTATTATTAGCATTATTAGCATTATTATTAGCATTATTAGCATTATTATTAGCATTAATAGCATTATATTAGCATTATAGCATTATTATTAGCATTATTAGCATTATTATTAGCATTAATTATTATTGCATTATTATATCATTATTAGCATTATAGATTATTAGCATTAATAGCATATTATTATTAGCAATTAATTAGTATTATTATTAGCATTAATAGATAATTATTAGCATTATTATCATTATTATTAGCATTATTATCAGTATTATTAGCATTAATAGCATTATTATTAGCATTATTATTAGCATTATTAGTATTATTATTAGCATTAATAATATAATTATTATCATTATTAGCATTATTATTAGCATTAATAGCATTATTATTAGAATTATAGTATTAATTATTAGCATTATATGAGAATTATTAGCATTATTATTATTAACATTAGTAGCATAATTATTAGCATTAATATAATTATTATTAGCAGTAATATATTATTATTAGGTTTTTTTTTTAATTATTATTTTTGTAATTTTGTAATTTTTGTTTTATTTTTTAATTATTATTATTTTTTTTTTATTATTTTTTTATTATTTTATTTATTATTATTATTATATTATTTTATTATATTATTATATATATATATATTATTATATTATTATATATTATTATTATTTTTATTTTTTATTTTATTATTTTATTTATTTAATTATTTTAAATTATTTAATTTATTATTTAATTTATTTTTTATTGTAAGTGACATACATATGTTTAATTTTTTTATTCTTATTTTTATTGATTTTTTTATTATTTTTTTATTATTATTTTTTATTATTTTTTAATGATTTTTAAATTATTTTATTTATTATTTAATTTATTATTTATTTAAAGTGACACACAGTTCTCTTTGTGGTCCGCCTTTTTTTTTTACCATTGACATACATTAGCGGTGTGTCGGCGATTTTATGGCCGGCCACCTGGTTCTATTTGTCGGCCGTAAAATCGCAGACACACCGCTAATGCATGTGTATGGGATTTTTAAAAATGGCGCCGCGATTTCTGATTGGTCGGCGTTAGCAAATAGCGACCAATCAGAATCGCGGCGCCATTTTTAAAAATGCCATAGACATGCATTAGCGGTGTGTCCGCGATTTTATGGCCGGCTACCTGGTTCTATTTGTCGGCCGTAAAATCGCGGATACACCGCTAATGCATGTCTATGGGATTTTTAAAAATGGCGCCGCGATTTCTGATTGGTCGGCGTTAGCAGATAGCGACCAATCAGAATCGCGGCGCCATTTTTAAAAATGCCATAGACATGCATTAGCGGTGTGTCCGCGATTTTATGGCCGGCTACCTGGTTCTATTTGTCGGCCGTAAAATCGCGGATACACCGCTAATGCATGTCTATGGGATTTTTAAAAATGGCGCCGCGATTTCTGATTGGTCGGCGTTAGCAGATAGCGACCAATGAGAATCGCGGCGCCATTTTTAAACATGCCATAGACATGCATTAGCGGTGTATCCGCGATTTTATGGCCGAGAAATAGAACCAGGCGGGCGGCCATAAAATCGCCGACACACCGGTAATGTAAGTGAATGGGAAAAAAAAGGCGGACCTGAATGAGAACTGCTGAGGGGCTCTTCTGATTGGCTGAGGGCAGTCTCCAGCAACCAATCAGAACAGTCCTTCAGATCTTATTGAGATGCAATGGCGGATTTGTCGTCCATTGTATCTTAATAAGAAAGAAGAGGACGTCGAAGGTGGAAGTGAGCGAAAAGAAGACAGAAGATCCCCGGAGCCGGACGAAGAAGCGGAGATGGCGGAAAGAAGACAGAAGATCTCCAGGGCCGGACGAAGAAGCGGAGATGACGGAAAGAAGAAAGAAGATCCCCGGGGCCGGAGGAAGAGGACGCCTGGCCGGACGGAGGGCGGACTTGTGGATCGGACGATCAGATGACTTGAAGGCATGTAAGTGATCGACGGGGACGTTAGGTTAGGGGACAGCGGGGGCTTAGGGCTTTAGTGAGAGGGGCAGGGAACATCGTCGGGAGGTTAGGGTCGGCGCTGGCTTAGGGGATAGGCGGCGGGGTTTAGGGGCTGCTGCGGAGGTTAGCGGGTAACGACTTAGGGGCGGCGGTGGCTTAGGGAGTAGACGGCGAGGCTTATGGGGTATCGGCGGGGGCTTAGGATGGTGCGGGTCGGGTGTTAGGTGGTCGGGGCTTAGCGTGTAGGGGTGCGACGGACTTAGGGTTTATCGGCGAGGGCCTAGGATGCTACGGGGCTTAGGGGGTAGTGGGTTAGTGGCTGTTGCGGGGCTTAGGGACGGCGGTGGCTTAGGGGGTAGACGGCGGGGCTTATGGGGTATCGGCGGGGGTTTAGGATGCTGCGGGTCGAGTGTTAGGTGGTCGGGGCTTAGCGTGTAGGGGTGCAGCGGAGTTAGGGGGTATCGGGGGGGGGATTAGCATGCTATAAAGGATATCTTAGCTGTAGGGTAGTAGCGGTCGAGTGTTCTTGCGGGTTCGTAATGCGGCAGTCCGTGTTCCAGGTAGCGGGTAGGCGAAAGGATTTGTGATTTCAAATTTCACGCTTTATAAAGTGGGCTGTGAAATGTGAAACCACAAAATGGCGGGGGGGGCGTATAGTGAGTGGTGATAGTGCGGTGTGCGGACGTGGCGGTGGGTGTAGGGACATGGGGGTGGGTGTGTGGACATGGGGGTGTCAGCGGTGTGCGGACGTGGCGGTGGGTGTAGGGACATGGGGGTGGGTGTGTGGACATGGGGGTGTCAGCGGTGTGCGGACGTGGCGGTGGGTGTAGGGACATGGGGATGGGTGTGCGGACATGGGGGTGTCTGTGCGGACATGTGGGGGCTGTGTTCCATGGTCCCCGGGGAGCGAGTGGCTGCCTCCGCCGCAACGCGTTCCATGGTCCCCGGGGAGCGAGTTGCGGCAGAGGCAGCGAGTCGCTGCATGGTCCCCGGGTAGCGACTTGCGGCTCAGGCAGCGACTCGCAATGGCCTGGCGGCCATTGCTCGCGCTGCCTGAGCGGTAACTCGTTAAGGTGTTGTCCGGGCCTGTGGATCGATTTTGGGCCAGCGACTCGCAATGGCCGCTTCGCGGCCATTGCTCGCCCTGGGCCAGCGACTCGCAATGGCCTAACGGCCATTGCTCGCGCGACATTGGGCGCTTCGCGCCCAATGTTAAATTCGTATCCACATGACGACATCGCAAAGTGCGCGTGAAGGGGCGCTTTTGCGATTCGCGATTATATAATAGATTATATTATATTATACATTACATAGTTTCCCATCAATGTACTCACTAAAAAAAACTATAAAAAAATAAAAAGTAAATACCTCTTCTCCTCAGCCACTCTGCACGTCTCGGCACAGCGGCGCTAAGTGATGACATCATTGTTCCCCGCCGTGCTGAGCTGCAGAGGGGTGGACAGCGGCGGCCGAGACTCGGGAGAAGAATGCTGCCGGCAGAGGCGGCCGGGACTATAGGAGCGGCATGTTCGCGGGGCCACCACTGGTACACACATGGCTCCGCTCCGTGCACCTAGTACACACTCAGCTCCGTACACCACGTACGCCTCGTACACAAGCGTCTCTGCTCTGTACACACGTGGCTCCGCTCTGTACACCTCGTACACATATGGCTCCACTCCATACACCTAGTACATACGTGGCTCTGCTTCGTACACACGCGGCTCCTCTTTGTACACACTGGGCTCTGCTGCGAACGCCTTGCACACACGGCTCTGCTCCGTACACCTTGTATACACTGCACACTGGTCTCCGCTCTGTACACCTCGTACACATACAGCTCCGCTCTGTACACCTCGTACACATACAGTTCCGCTCCGTACACCTCGTACACATGCGGCTCCGCTCCGTACACCTCGTACACTCTCAGCTCCGCTCCGTTCACCTTGTACAAGCACAGCTCCGTAACGTACACACGCGGCTCCGCTCCGTACACCTCGTACACACGCGGCTCCACTCCGTACAAGTCGTACGCACGCGGCTCCGCTCCGTACACCTCGTACACACGCGGCTCCGCTCCGTACACCTCGTACACATGCGGCTCCCCTCCGTACACCTCGTACACACGCGGCTCCGCTCCGTACACCTCGTACACACGCGGCTCCGCTCCGTACACCTCGTACACACGCGGCTCCGCTCTGTACACCTCATACACACGCGGCTCTGCTCCGTACACCTCGTACACACGCGGCTCCGCTCTGTACACCTTGTACACATGCGTCTACGCTCCGTACAACTCGTACACACGCGGCTCGGCTCTGTACACCTCGTACACACTCGGCTCTGCTCCATATACCTCGTACACACATGGCTGCGCTCCATACACCTCATACACAGTCAGCTCCGCTCTGTACACCTCGTACACACTCGGCTCTGCTCCATACCCCTCGTACACAAGCGGCTCCGCTCCGTACACCTCGTACACACGCGGCTCCGCTCCGTACACCTCGTACAAACTCGGCTCCGCTCAGAACACCTCGTACACACTCGGCTCCGCTCCGTACGCCTCGTACACACGCGGCTCCGCTCTGTACACCTCGTACATACACAGCTCCACTCTATACACCTCATACACACGCACCTCCACTCTGTACACCTCGTACACTCAGCTCCACTCCATATACCTCATACATACACAGCTCTGCTACATTCATTTACACTGTAAATCCCTCAGCCCCACACATAAACTTCACCTCATCCAGCACCATGGTGGAGTCCTGGCTGCATACTGAAGAGCAGATCATGTGACCCCCGTGACTCCTCCCCTCCTTTGACATCATCACAGGTCCTGTCAGCGAGAGGCACTGTAAAGCATGCAGCCGGCTCACGCAGCCGGCTCACACTGCCGGGGGGGGTTGGTTTGGAGACCGCAGGCGCTGCAGCAGGAGTCTGCTGAGCCTGGGGCAGATACCCTGCCAGCAGCCCCAGTATGCCAAGCCTGGTCGCAGCGTCGGCGCCAGGACTTTAGGAGCGGGAGCGGCATCAGCAGGGGGCCGCACTACCACCAGGCGCTCCTGAGGATGCCGCCTCCTGTCTACCAGCAGGGCTCGCCGCCTGAGGCTGACACTTCATGTCGCCTCATGGATGCTGCGGCCCTGAGTACACCCTTTAAACTAAGAATTATGTTGTTTACTGCATTAATAAAACACATTTTTTTGTGCAAACAAAGAACATTTATTAAACAAAAATAAATTACAAATTTATACTATTTTTAGATGGGAACAGAGGAGGAAGCCTGGGTGTGGTACGAGTAGATGGGGGTGGGGAAGGATTGTAAGGGGTATCCAAAGGTGAAGGGGTGGAAAAAACAAGGGGACTGCGAAGGTCCTTTAGTTCAGGGATGGGTGGCGTCTGCAGGAAAAGGGAGACGAGGAAGGAGTTGAGTGATAAGCAGTGGAGCGGGATGTGGAAGAGGGGATGATAGGCAAAGCAGGGGACAAACTAGCAAACAGCTGAGAGTCACCTGACTCTTGTGAAATGGCTGAAGGAGTGTAGGCGGCCAGAGGGAGATAGAAGGTGGCAGACCAATGCTGGTATGCTGCCGCATGAACCTGTAGGTGGATTTAGGAGGGTAGGTGGTCGGAGGCTGGCTAGTGGCAGGAGGAGGAGAGTAGGCGGCAAGAGGCTGGTATGTGGCCATATGAAGAGGGTAGGTGGCTGTAGGCGGGAAGGTGACCAGAGCCTGGCTGGTGGAAGGAGCTTGGCTGGTAGAAGGAGCCTGGCTGGTGGAGAAAGTCTGGTTGTTGGAAGGAGTCTGGCTGGTGTCAGGAGCCTGCAAGCTGACTGGGTGAAAGCTGTAGTTGCTGTTCTTCGAGTTGATGTGTGGTAACCCTGCAGGGATTGACACAGGACCCACCGGTGGAGGGAGGGATGTACACCTTGGCACACACAGCACACAACACCTTCCCACCCCAGGCCTGGAGGGGGAGCTACATTGGCTGCCCTTAAGCCATATCCCCTATAAAGTTCCAGGTCTGAAGGAGGAGCCAGACAGTAAGGAAGAACAGTTCAGTCAGTGAGGGAAGTCAGTAAAATAAGTCAGTGAGCTAGGACTGAAGAGCCTAAAGGAGCTGGTTGCTGGGACCAAGCCAGGCCCAGAACCAGGAGAGACTGATCCAAGCTGTGCAGTGCCCTAGGGAGAGGGACGGAGGCCAGTGGAAGAGTTAGGAAGAACAGAAGAAGGGAACATAGCTAGTTACTCTTAAAGTCAACCCGGTCACCGGAGTCCGTACCTGCTATATTTCCATTTGTAATAGAGAAATCCTGGACAGATCAGGAGGATTTAGTCTAAGCTCAGGAGAAAGTAAAGGCTCGAGCTAGACCGGCTAAAGGATCAGGGCCCAAGAGAAGACTGGGATCCTAAGAAAAGGTCCTTATTTTTTAGCTTTTGGAGCAGACCCCTGAGGAGAAAGAGCAGCAGATCAAGATTCAGACAGATCTCACCCCAACCATCGCACACACTGCCAGAGGAGGCCTCACAACTCTCCAAGGTGGACGTCCCAAACTGCACCGGCCACCTGGTTATCCTCCTGGACTATACCTGCTACCCGACATCAGTAAAAAGGTACCAAAACAGAGACTATTGTGTGTGCGTGTGCCTGATTCACCGCCGCCACCTGCAGCGCCTACACAGAACCGAAAACTACTACTCCCCTCATCCACCCCGCTGCCCTGAGGTAAAGCTCCGCCTGTGGGGAGCTGTACTTTCACTGCTGCGTTACCATCACCTCAGCAGCTGGCTGCAGCGCTGGTAACCATATTATCAGGTACCACAGGTGGTGTCATGTTTAACCCCTACCCTTATACCCCTTTCTCTGCAATCCCAAGCCATTGAGTGCCCAGGGCACGGAACCGGGAACCGACCAGCCATGATTCCCTTCCCCGCCAGCAGCCGCCATCCCGTTCCGAGTAACCCCTTTCAAACCGGCCCGACTCAGATGCATCCGCTGCGCCTGCAGTGAAGCATTCCAGCTGGCCTGCATTACATATAGCTGGTACTCAGAATTTCCATCTGCTGAGATATTGTTAAATGGTGTGTTGGTTTATTTAGACCTGAGTACAGTTTCATCAGGTTGGTGTCTAGGAGAGTGAAGCCATCACTCATTTGTTTGTAAACTTTCTTCCATATATTTTGATGAACTGCATTCAGATGCAAAATCTCTGGCAGAAGACTCCTATCTGTCCCCCTCCCCCCCCCCCCCCCGGTCGATTGGCATTGGCAGTGTCAGAAGCTGGGATAGAGAAAAATTTGCCCTTCTCGTCCACTAGTACAGATTGGCAAAAGTGGTACTGCAGACATGCCTTCTTCACCTTGGCCGGTGGTTATCTCCAAGGTGCCACTGCTGGGATCTTGTGGGACACCTACAATAGGAAATTACAATGTCCCTCTCAGTGCAGGCTCCAGTGTGCTGCCATGGGCTCTGTGGAATAAAAACAAAAAAAAATTATATATATCCTTTATTTAGCGGTACTGCAAGAGAAAAAACATTTGGTTAAAAAGATGGAAAAAGGACTTCATATCTGAGCTGGGATGTGATAACACCTAAGAAGCAGCAGCTCTCACACCACAAGAATCCTACTGACAAATCTGCGGACATCCACCACTCCAACACAAAAGAAAGACGGGATACCACCAGCTCCCACTCCACACCACCTATAAAAGTCAGTCACTTCAATCCTAGATCATTTCAGAGACTTGGAGTGTCCTGTGGCCTGCTGCCCACGTGTGCACCCAAGGTCTGCACTGGCTGCTATTCACATGGCAAAACTCCACTGCGACTAAAGGTATAATCCTACAAGCTGCACATAAAACCACCCTTCCACCCACGAAAACACAGAGGATCTACTTATTAGAGGTCAGGGCAGATTTACAGGACTTCTCTCCGATTCCCAGTAAACACATGTAAAGAGGCCTGTAATGGGGCCCGTAAAAGTGGGGCTGTGATTGTGGCACCCCACTGGTCGGTGCGCCACTAAGGGGGTACTGCACCCAGACCAGCGTGTGTGGTATCCTGTGGCCAGTGAACGGGGAGCTTAATATGTGGCTTTCACCCTGCAATCACACACACTTAGCTTCAGGGGACCACTTGGTTCAACCTGTTACCTAGGTAAACCGGGCCTGGGAGGAGGTTATAAGAGTGGTAACATAGTTTTTTAAGGTTGAAGGAAGACTCTAAGTCCATCTAGTTCAACCCATAGCCTAACATGTTGATCCAGAGGAAGGCAAAAAAAACCCATGTGGCAACACTAAGCTCCACATTGGGGAAAAAAATTCCTTCCTGACTCCAGATACGGCAATCAGACTAGTTCCCTGGATCAACGCCCTATCAAAGAATCTAGTATGTATAACTGGTAATATTATAGTTTTCAAGAAAGGCATCCAAAAATAGTGGAAGGCGGGAAGCTAGAACAGAGAACAGAACACAGAGTACGAGAACATCTGAGGAGAGAGACAGAGGAGGACCCTTTGGTGGGGATGCACAGAGAGGGCACCCAAAAAGAGTGGTGACCAAGACAGAAGAAGGAGACCCAGCACCAGACCGTACGGTTAACCGGTCTGGGGGAATCCTAGTCCATAACGGAGAACCGGCTTCGGGAGCGGAACGGGCAAGTTCAACTCCAAGCTGCCAACATCAGTCGGACCCAGGAGAGTTTAGCCTCTGGGCCACCTGCAAAAATCACTAACGCTAAGAGCCAGGACCCGCATAAAGCCACAGAGGTAGCAGCAATCCAGAGAGGGTTCTTACGTTAAGCAAAGCAGGACAGGAACAAGGAGGCCAGGCCAGGTTTCAAGCCAGCCAGGCTTCACCACAACAGGACAGAGAAAGGACAGCTTAGAGGGACACGCTCGTAAGTCACATAAAGACACCCCATTCATTGATCACTACCCAGACCAGCTACCCGTGACTGTTAACCTGATGTTAAACTGCGTTTACCAAGTGACCAGTAAACACCCGTTCAGAGCAAAGAAAGCCTCTCTTATCTTATTACTGTTAAACTACAGAGCTGCTACCACAACAACCAGCACAGCAGCAACTCTGCCCGGGGATCCTGCTCCACCAGCAGATAGCAAGACCAACTGGCTGCAATACCATCATCTGCGGAGGTCTGACAGCGGAGCTGGTGTTATCATCAGAAACTGCAGGTGGCGGCACAAATGATCTATTTTATTATTTTATTTCAACACTTTTCAGTGACCACCAGGGTCACAGACTCGGGCACCGACCACCAGTGACAACACCCCGAAACTACGTCCGAGATCTGAGTACTCCTGCCTGGGTGAGTCAACTTTGGCGTCGACGAACAGGATACGAACTGACCGGTAAGGGAAATTGTGCACCTTACAAACTTTTCGGCTAAAAAGAACTATTCCCACCATTTTCTACGGTCCCAAAATGGTGGACCTCAAAATGTGAGAGACATGTGAGAGACAATGTGTTGGCCCGGGGGTGTGCCTCGGCCCCCATCATGGGAAGGTCATGCCAGAGGCGCAAAACTGTTTGCCCACCCCTATTGCCACCAAGCAACCAAGGGGGCGGGCCAGAGACTAAATTACCCTCGCCAGAAACTAAAAATGGCGGCAGGGACAGAGCTGCACAACGGAGGTCCAGCAACCAGGGGAGCTGGAACCGGGAGCATAAGACCGACCCATGGCTGAGCACCCGGTTACCAGAGAGCATCCGCCGGTTCATTACCAGCGCAGAAGTCGGGGCAGAGCCAGAGATGACCGGAACGACGACTTCGAGGAAGTCGGGGCATCCGGGCTTCGCACGGTGCAGAAGGAGCAGCAACCGCACAGATCGGCTATACAGGTCGGTGTAGCCGCCATGACATGTGAGCAGAACCTTGCATCAGCTCCGGCCCTAGAGCGAGGCCAGTACCAGAACGACCAAGCTAGCTATGAGCGGCACGCAGGGCCAAGAGGATGGTATGCCCTGTGTGCTTACAAATGTGTGGACTAAAGACTGCAAAACCCAGTCATGTATAGTTGTTTAATTTGAAAATGCTGCA
Organism: Allobates femoralis; assembly: GCA_033576535.1. NCBI lineage: Eukaryota > Metazoa > Chordata > Amphibia > Anura > Aromobatidae > Allobates > Allobates femoralis. Next base: position 65,797,166 of record JARQOC010000004.1, read on the forward strand.
CTTTTGTGGGACTCAGACTTTAATATGAACTTTTTTTTGAGCCTGGACTGAGACTCTATGTGTGCCTTGAAGTAGCCCAGCGGTGATAAGGGACGCTGTGCAAAGTGCAAGGACAATTACCGCTGGGTCTGCGAATGAGTACCGGCCCGTTGGGCCAATGACAAGTTGAATGTTTTGCAATGTTCTAAGATAAAAGAGCCTCCCATAAAGGAAAGAAAAGTCTGACGACCATCCGCCATGAGGCTGAGCTGCTGGTAAGACAGCAACTCGAGAAACCACGAGACCCTTTACCCCTATATAGGGATCTGGAATTACAGCAGAGCCCAGGGGGTAGCTGCCTATAATGAGCAGCGGAGCAGGAAGGTCGCCAGGAAGGGAAAAATCAGGACCTGAAAAACGTAGTCAGGAGTCCAAGTCAAAATCTAGAGCGCAGTTAAGGTACAAAAACGTCAGGCTGTAGCAGAGTCGAAAATCCAGGCAAAGGTGAGAGTCAAAACCAAACACACACTATATCCCTGGGGAACCAAGACTATATCTGGCGGCCTGCAAGACAGGCTCTAATGTATTTGAAGGGCGAGGTTAACTCCCATAGGCTGGAGCTCACAGCCTCATGATCTCATCCGGACCGCCCCTAGAACCAGACCAGACTGTGATGCACGACTGGCACCAACCACCCCACTTCTGACAGATGAACGAAGGCTGCACCTATCAGACACCTCTGCAGGATCCACTCTTCTGTAACCAACATCACCTACAGGAGAAACACGGCGGCGTTCAGCAACAGAGGCAGACGTCAAAGGAGCAGGTCCATATGAGTACATGGCCCTCCTATCACCAGCACCATCAGCCGAAGGAATCCGGCCCCTACCAGTGGTCGAGGCAGGAACTCCAGCCACCGAGTCCAATAGCGACGTGACAAAAAGTTATGCATACCTGTAAATAAAAATGTTACCATGTTATGTTATATAAAAATTTAAAAATTGCCTCTGTACCAGTAAAGGGTAGAGACACTTGCAGACAAGTGTATTTCACCAAGGGGGAATGTGGCGCCCCACTGGTCGGTACGTCACTAAGAGGGTACTGAACCCAGACCAGTGTGTGTGGTATCCCTTTGGCCAGTGAACAGGGAGGTTAATGTGTGGCTTTCACCCTGCATCCACACACACTTAGCTTCAGGGTACCAATTGGTTTAACCTGTTACCTAGGTAACCTGTCCAGGGAGGAGGTTATAAGAGTGGTAGTGGAAGGCGGGAAGCTAGAACAGAACACAGAGTACGAGAACGTCTGAGAAGAGAGACAGAGGAGGACCCTTCAGGGGGATGCACAGAAAGGGCACCCAGAAAAAGTGGTGACCCAGAAAGAAGGAGGAAACCCAGCACCAGACTGTACGATTAACCGGTCTGGCGTAATCCTACCGTGTTTCCCCGAAAGTAAGACACCGTCTTATATTTTTTTTGGGTCCAAAAAGACCGCCATGTCTTACTTTCGGGGGGTGTCTTATATTAGCCAAAAAAAAATCCCATTGCAGCAGCCTCCCAGTACGGTACCCACACAGCCTGCCACATCTCACACACACACACACACACACACACACACATACACACACACCATACACACACATCATACACACACACATACACACACACATAGTCATCAACAGCAGGAACAGGGCACCGGAGCGCAATAGCTCCCGGGAGCAGCAGCAAACAAGGGAGGCAACAGTCCAGAAGCCCGGCGGTGCCAGCCTAGTAGCACAACACGTAATCCAGCATATAGAAGAAAGACGGCACTCACCGGTGTAGTTTTCGTGCGTTTATTTCCGATCGCACATTACTTGGTGCAGGGAGGGGGACAGTGCCCTCAGCACTGTCCCCCTCCCTGCACCAAGTAATGTGCGATCGGAAATAAACGCACGAAAACTACACCGGTGAGTGCCGTCTTTCTTCTATATGCTGATACACACACACATACACACACACATCTCACACACACACACACATCACACACACACACACAGCTCACACACACACACACACTTTCACTTTCTTACCTTCTTTCTTTTCTTTCCTATGCGGTGCTGCGTTGGTGGTGCACACGGGTCAGCTGACGTCAGTCCTGGGCTGTGATTGGCTCCTGCCCTGGGCCAATCACAGCGCCGGAGCCCTGGGCCAATCACAGCGCCGGAGCCCAGGGCCAATCACAGCGCCGGAGCCCAGGGCCAATCACAGCGCAGGAGCCCTGGGCCAATCACAGCCCAGGACTGACGTCAGCTGGCCGATTCCTGCGCTGTGATTGGCGCAGGGCTCGTGGGCGGAGTGGAGAGAAGGAGAGAGCACCGGAGCTCCAGGGCACAGCGTATTGGCGGGGACTGACAGTGGGGACAGCGGGGGCACGGGGAGCGGTGCCGCAGTGCCACAGATCCGGTGATGCGATCCGGACAGGTACGCCTTACATTCGGGGGGTGGCTTATATTAGCAAGTAGGGCGCCCCCCAAAGCATGCCTTACTTTCGGGGGCGCCCTACTTTCGGGGAAACACGGTAGTCCACAACGGAGAATCGGCTCCGGGAGCGGTATGGGCAAGTTCAACTCCGAGCTGCCAACACTGGTCGGACCCAGGAGAGTTTAGCCTCTGGGCTACCTGCAAAAATCACTAACGCTAAGAGCCAGGACCCGCGTAAAGCCACAGAGGTAGCGGCAATCCAGAGAGGGTTCTTACCCATGTTAAGGAAAGCAGGACAGGAACAAAGACGCCAGGCAAGGTTTCAAGCCAGCCAGGCTTCACCACAACAGGACAGAGAAAGGACAGATTAGAGGGACACGCTCGTAAGCCACATGAAGACACCCCATTCATTGGTCACTACGCAGGCCAGCTACCTGTGACTGTGTGACTTTTAACCTGTTGTTGAACTGCGCTTACCAAGTGACCAGTAAATACCAGTGCAGAGCAAAGAAAGCCTCACTTGTCTTTTTACGGTTAAATTACAGAGATGTTACCACGATAATCAGCACAGCAGCAACTCTGCTCCAGGGATCCTGCTCCACCGGCAGGGAGCAAGACCAACTGGCTGCAATACCAGAGGTCTGACAATGGCGTTGGTGTTATCATCAGAAACTGCAGGTGGCGTTACGAATGATCTATTTTATCATTTTAGTTCCACACTTTTCAGTGATCACCAGGGCCACAGACTCAGGCACTGACCACCAGTGACAGCACCCCGAAACTACGTCCGAGATCTGAGTACCCCTGCCTGGGTGAGTCATGATCACAATAAGCAGAGAGAAAACAGTCTCTCCAGCAACGACACACATGGATCCAGGAGGGAGGCTAAACAATTGTGACTGGTCATTTCTCTTGGTGCCAGCTCAAAAGGAAAACTGTTGACATCTGATGGTCACCATAGTGCACTGAGACACAGAAAAGCTCTGCTGCCACCTAGTGGACAAAAAAATAAGCACAGAAAAAAATAAATAACTGCAAGTGCCTACTGTATACACAACATATTTCCATAGCTGCCAAGAAACATAAGAACTGATAATCTCAGGAGAAAGGCCAAACATCAACTACAGAGGGACCCGACGCGGACTCCATCTATGTCACCACTTCAGCAAATGGATCGCTACGTGTTACGCAACTCCCAAAAGCCGGAGGGCACCCGGCAAACAAGCAGTGAGAACCACAGAGTGGAAGAGGGCATCGGGGATCCAAGCCCTGCGGGAGAGGACACTCCTGCAACAAACTTGCAACAGAAAACCCCAAATGAGGAGTACATTAAAGACCTAAATGAGTCTAGCAGGAAAGACCCTTTGTTAGGTCCCCTGGCACCGCTCCCCAGCTCACCTCTCCTGGGTCGGCATCCTCTGCTCCTCTGCCGACCAGGCATCCGGCGTCCAGGCGTACTGTGTCTCGGAGCCATCGCCGGGTTCCCTTCCTGTCAGCTGACCACCGGGCTCATGCATAAGGACATTACAATGGTCGTATTCATGTGACCAATCAGCGGTGCACTAGGTGCACTCCTCCCCTGTGACTCTAGGGGCCGGCACGGCCCAACCTGACACTCCCCTTGACCAATAGCTGCTCTTCCTCTGGTATATCAGGCCACATCCACTGATGGGAGGTGCCTGATTATTAAGTTAGTTTGCTTCTGCCTTGCTGACTGTTGGTCAGGTCTTCCTTGTACTCTCCTCCGGTAGAGCCATTCCTGCTCTCCTTGCCTTGTACCCTGTTACCTGGAACCCTAGCTGTGCTCTTCCCCGGTAGCACCATACCTGCTCTCCTAGCCTTGTACCGTTACCCGGAATCCTTAGCTGTGCCGTAGCATAGGCTAACCTTACGATCCGCCCCTCTGGTACTAGCAGCTGTGGTATTTAGACCCCCTGGGCTTGCCCCTGACAATCCCTGTATAGGGGTTGGTTAAACTAGGACCAGCTCACCCAGGGACGTTCGGTACCACGGCCCAGTGGGTCCACTCTAGGGCGCCTTCCCCTGGAAGCGTGACACCCTTCAAGATTGATATCAATAGACTTTAACAAACTGGCGGCTGACATGGCAAGTAGCATCATACCAGAGATCCAAAAGAACCTGGAACAGGCTATCAAGAAGGCCCTCCAGCATCTCCAAGACAAAGTGAGCAAACATAAAGAACAGATAGTGGAGCTGGAGCAGAGGGTCTCGCAACTGGAGGGTGCTAACATACAGTTCTCCTCGCAGCTGAAAGAGACAACTGTGGAAACAAACCGCCTGTCTGAGAAGGTCGAGGACCTGGAAACCAGGTCAAGCTGCAACAACCTAAGGCTAGTACGACTCCCCAAGTCAGTCCCTGCAGCTGAACTACAAAGACTTTGCGAAAGAGACCTATCAATGGCCCTTGGAATTATAGGGTTGAAAGGGTCCACAGAGTTGGGCCAGATCTACGATCCCCACAATCAAGAATCTGATGACCGGACATCCAGACCACATCAAGTAATCATGAAATTCAGACATCTTGCTCTTGACGGGTTTCACTTTCCCCAGACACTTCTTTTACAAACAGGACAGTGTCTCCCCAAGGTGACTGGATGCTGTTGGTAACGTGATTAGCACTGCCAATTGATATATGTTGTGCCTTAATGAAGATGGGTTTTGGTTGGAAGTGCACATCTGCCCCTTATTTGAGGAAGGGACACGGGTTCAGGTGGGGTGGAGGGCAAAGAGTTATGCAAAGGTATGGATCAGGGCGGAGGAGAAGATGCAGATGGCATTTTGACAATTATTTATAATGTGTCTTGTAAGATATGCTTCTTCCCACAGGTTTTTCTTTTTTTTTTTTTTTTTTGGTAGTCCTTACTTCCTCAGAAAAAAAGCGAAGTCCACAACGCTATTAGTTGTGTAAGAAGTTAGAATACACTACAGTGTATTGAGAGCTCACTGTTTATTTGTTTTAAGGTTTATATCTCTATCCCCTTTCATATCTTTAAGCAAGAGGTAATAGGCTGTAGTGACAGGGACCATGAAGGTCATCTCTTGGAATGTGAAAGGTCTAAGATCCCCGAATAAAAGAGTAAAGATACTGAGACATCTGAAAAGGTACTCGCCCGATATTGTATTGCTTCAAGAAACCCATCTAAAGGAAGAGGATTTTTTTTAGGCTCAGCAAATTGTGGGTGGGGAAAGTTGTGGGTTCTTCAGCTCAAGGTAGATACGCAGGGGTAGTTCCATCGTAATTTTGTTGTTTACTCTGCTGTCCCAGGAGTGTGATCAGGGGAGCTGGGTTAGGGTCACTATAGAGCACGGAGGAGAAGTCTATTCAATCTACAATGTTTATGGACCTAATGGTTCAGAGTCTTCTTTGATGACCTGGAGAGGAAGATTGTCTTGGACAACTGACTCACCGTGGCCGGGACTCCGGTTTAGACAGGCGATGCTTCCTTCCTCCTTGTCACGGGTGGACCGCGCCTGCCGGTAGTGGGGCCCGGTGTAGTGCAGATCAAAAGTGAAGACGTCTTGGTGGAACAGATTAAAGGGGTTTTAATTTATTCGTGATGCCACCTATGAGTAGATTCGGTAAGGGCTACCGACGCTGCGGAACCTCCGGGGGATGGACAGCAGCAAGATGTTACGCTCCCCACAGGCTGAGCGGTGATCCCCGGAGGCTGGAGCTGCTCAAGATGTTGTGCGGCAGCTGCGGTTACCTTGTTGTGCGGACGGACAGTTCATAAGGAAGCACAGACACAGAAAGTCTCTATAACGGGTCTTTACTGTAACCAGCAGGCAGTACATGGTATACAGTGGTTGAGTAGTAGACCGGGTGGACTCAGCAGTGATAGTGTCCCTCAGAGATCCGCAAGTGTTCCTCCATTCTACCTAACTTGTTTACCAGTGTCGCCCAGGAATACCAGGTCGGGTACGGGGAGGCTGCTTCAATGCCCTATCCATGATGTACGTTCTGGATGCTTTGGGGAGCCTTGGATCCCTCAGTGGGTACACCGCTGGTTAGATGACTGGAAACTGGCTGGTGGTGGGGTGCTCCTCTGAAGCTGCTCCTCCACTCTTCTGGTTCGCGTGGCAGAGGTGAACTGCTGCCAGCTTCGGTACCAGTGAACCGGCTGTAAGTTGTGGGCACGGGAGTCTTTTGGGAACCCGTGTAGATAATGCCCAATCCCGGTAGTTAAGGCCTCAGGTGCTGACACCCGACCGGTGACGGCCCCCGCTCCTCTCCAAGTTCTAGTCTATTCTCCTTCTGTCTAGATTATTGTGTGTTCTACTACACTACCCTAACACTCCACCCCCCAGGACCTATGATTGGCCCTCTGTTCTAGGTGATGCATGTTGGGTTGGATCTCAAAGTTAACTATTTCATTGCTGAGTCAGAGAATATTGCGGCTGCAATACTCCCTTGTGACGCACTCGTTGCGGGGCGCCACACTACTCTCCTCTGATAATCACTGAGGGAGACATGAACACGATTCACAATAGGGAGGAGGACAGAAAGAGCCAGAGCCTGACTCCTCCAAAAAGAGAAACTCTTCTCCCCTCCTTCCTTGAACAAACTGGATTGAGAAATGTTTGGCGTTGATTACATCCATAGGATAGAGAGTTTACACACTTCTACCATGCCTACCAATTCTGGTCAAGGATAGACCATCTGCTGACCTCAGAGACACTATTAAATAGAATGAAGTCAATGGAGATCTACCACCTGGTCATATCCGACCATGCTCCGGTGGGTATGGAACTGGTGGATAACCAGATAAAAGGAATACATCACATGTGGAATTTTCCATCCTATCTTATAAAAGATGTGGGATTTAATGACAAACCAACACGCGTTGTACTGGAGTACGGCGAAATCGGTGTTAAGAGGAAAATTATGATGTTTGTGGCCTCACTCAAGAAAAGAGTAGCATAAAAATACTCAGATTGTAGTGAAAAGCTTAGAAATATAGATACAGAGTTCCTGCAGAACCCAACAACTCAAAACAGGGAAAATTGGAAACTGGCCAAACAAGAGTTTGAAACCTGGATTGATAGGAGGGAACAGATGTACCACTCTAGACAGGAGGTTGAATTGCTCAGATATGGGAACAAAGCGGGAAATTGCCTTTCAAGACTGGCAAGACTGGCAAAAGGGTGTCTGCAGGCAAATCCAATTGATAGACTGCGAGACGGCCAGGGAACTATAAATTGGCTATAGATTGGCTACAGGAGACTAAGGCTGAAGGCACACTGGGCGAGGGACTCGCGCGAGTGCAATGCTAGGGAAACTCGCATTGCACTTGGACCAGTGTTGCCCTATCAGGCAGGGCACACTGGTGCGAGTCCCTCGCACCTAACTTGCATTGCGAGTCAGAAGCGAGGGCAGTATAGTATATAGCGAGTGTAGTTGCAGCATGCTGCGACTGCATGCGATTCTGACGCGCGTGAGCACAATGCAAGTCTATGGGGTCGAGAAAATCTCGCCCCCATACAGCACACGGTGCGATATTTGCACAATATTTGAGTTACCTGGGGCGTGCTACAGCGTCATGTATACCACGCCCCATCAGCTATCATTGGTGGGGAGTACTGTGTACCCATTGGCTGTCCCTGTACAGGGCGGCATATTTAACGAGATGACCAGTCACTACACATTTGCTATAGCGTCATGTATTAGCCAGCCTCCCTGCGCTGGCTGGCCAATCATGATGTTATTGCTTTGTCCAATCACCATACGAGCGTCTTGTAATCCACAACTCTGGCACGCCTATGTGTTGTCCCTGCTGCACCAGGCCCTCCCATATTACCTTGTGGAAGCGGCGTGTAAATCAGGGAAGGTGCTCCACAGAAGGTAACTTGTGGCACCCGGCGGTACTTCCGGGGATCGAAAAAACCTACTGTGGAGCACCTTGTGGTGGTGTGTAAATGCGGCATCAGGTACCGTTAGGAACCGTTGAAACGCGCGCGTGCACGTGTGATACCTGGTGGTTTCTACCTTTCGGTAGCGGCGTGTAAAGGTACCATAACCCTCATGTCAGCATGTGTCCAGAGACTGTCCAAGCTCCTGGACACATGCTGAGGTCATAAATGGCCAAATTTGTGTTTTATGTCTATAAATCTGTAAAGCCGGTAATTGTCGGCTTTACAGTTTCATTTCTAAACTCCTGCGGCTCCTGTCAGTGAACAACGGTATGTACGCTGTCCAGGGTCCTGAACAGCTGAGTAATCAGCACAGGCAAACTACTGTGCTGATTACTTAGCTGTTCAGGACCCTGGAAAAAAAAGATGGAAACACTTTGTTTGCACAATTAATGCATACTTTCTTTCGAGATGCCAAAGATGGTCTCAAGAACTCCAAGGCACTGCCACTCTGCAAACCGATCCACTGGAAGCCCAGATATCCCGGTTAAAATCCTTTTTGTAGCTGTCCTGCATTGATTGCCAGCAGTTGATGATTTTCTTGCCCATAAAGAGGTAAAAAAGATGGTAAACAATCAAGACTTTAAATCCATCAACAGGACAGGACAGGGAGAAGTGAAAACACTTACGGTACAGACTCTAGCCCGCTTCATTCATCCTCCCCCATCCAGCGAGCAGCGCAGCACATACAGCATCCCAAAGGTATCATGTGTAGCAGAAATCAGAATGTCATCTTCCTGGTTGGCCCTTATTTGTGAAGCCTAAAAACAAAAAAAAAAAAACAATTAGACATGCCGAAAAGTACAAGCATTTTTGGCTAATCTTATTCCAAATACTTACACATGTCCGACTACCCTGTACTCTACGCCAACGACCCTGGGAGGAGGATTCTGTTGCCGCTGTAGCTGCTGTAGCCGCCTCAGATCCCTCATGTCCCTGTGGAAAAAAAAGGGGGTTGTACATTATGTACAATACATTACTTGGTGTGATGTGTTAGGACATAAACTTACACTCTGCAATGCAATCCACCAACTTCCATCCCTGCCCCATTTGCCTCCGGATCCACCTTGGTATCAGAAGAAGATTCCTAAAATAGAATATAATTTTATTATGGAAAACAAAATTAAAAAAAGGAAATATCAAACATGGTGGTACAACATAAGCTCCTTACTTGAATGGTTGGCTGTCTTTCTGAGGAACTCCCATCATTTTCCATGGTTCACCGTGGATGGATTCAGATGGCATCGGCAGATGGCGCCTGAATTTTGTTGAGCTGAAAGACAAATCAGAAAGATTACTAGGTACAGACTTCAGACAAAAACATGATGCTGATGGAAATATACTTACAGATGTTGTCCCAAGATGGCATCGGCTGATATCATCATGAGATTGCGTCTGATTTTTGTTGAGCTGAGAGACAAATCAGAAAGATTAATAGGGGCAGACTTCAGACAGGGACATGGTGCTGATGGAAATATACTTACGGATGCTGTCCTGAGATTGTGCCATCAGGCGTTGTCAGATGGTGTCTGATTTTTCTTGAGCTGAAATACAAATCAGAAAGGTTACTAGGTACAGACTTTAGACAGGGACATGATGGTGATGGAAATATACTTACCGTATATACTCGTGTATAAGCCGACCCGTGTATAAGCCGACCCCCCTACTTTTGCCCCCAAAACCTGGGAAAACCTATTGACTCGTGTATAAGCCGAGGGTGGACCCCAGCACAGGTATACAGCCCCTAGCAGTGTGGTATACAGCAGCCCCCCAGTGGTATATACAGGCCCCAGCAGTGTTACAGCAGCAGTCCCAGAGGTATATACAGCAGCAGCCCCAGTGGTATATACAGCAGCAGCCCCAGTGGTATATACAGCAGCAGCCCCAGTGGTGTATACAGCAGCAGCCCCAGTGGTGTATACAGCAGCAGCCCCAGTGGTGTATACAGGCCCCAGCAGTGTTACAGCAGCAGCCCCAGTGGTGTATACAGGCCCCAGCAGTGTTACAGCAGCAGCCCCAGAGGTATATACAGCAGCAGCCCCAGTGATATATACAGCAGCAGCCCCAGTGGTATATACAGGCCCCAGCAGTGTTACAGCAGCAGCCCCAGAGGTATATACAGCAGCAGCCCCAGAGGTATATACAGCAGCAGCCCCAGTGGTATATACAGCAGCAGCCCCAGTGGTATATACAGCAGCAGCCCCAGTGGTATATACAGCAGCAGCCCCAGTGGTGTATACAGCAGCAGCCCCAGTGGTGTATACAGCAGCAGCCCCAGTGGTGTATACAGGCCCCAGCAGTGTTACAGCAGCAGCCCCAGTGGTGTATACAGACCCCAGCAGTGTTACAGCAGCAGCCCCAGAGGTATATACAGCAGCAGCCCCAGTGGTATATACAGCAGCATCCCCAGTGGTATATACAGGCCCCAGCAGTGTTACAGCAGCAGCCCCAGAGGTATATACAGCAGCAGCCCCAGAGGTATATACAGCAGCAGCCCCAGTGGTATATACAGCAGCAGCCCCAGTGGTATGTACAGCAGCAGCCCCAGTGGTAGTATACAGCAGTAGCCCCAGGGGTATAAACAGCAGCAGCCCCAGTGGTAGTATACAGCAGCAGACCCAGGGGTATATACAGCAGCAGCCCCAGTGGTATATACAGCAGCAGCCCCAGTGGTATATATCTCTATGTGTATGACATACACACTTTGTAGCTATGCCAGTGAAATACAGTAAAAGACTCTTCCTGTCACATTTGCCTGCCATTATCATGGATGCCCAGTTATTAAGGAGACCCTCCCTGACACAAATAGTTAAGTCACTCTGACCAACACTGATGAGCTAACCTTCCATGCCCATTATCTGCCATCATGCCAGTCACACTAATAAGACTGTTGCCTCCTCAGTTCCCACCCAGGGTAATGTAAGGGGCGTCCAGGGAGGTTTACTGGCTGCTGTCTCATTAATTACATGCCATTATTAATACAAATGAATGCAAATTGTGCAAAGTAAAGAAAGGAAAGTTGATGTGTGACCCAGCAGCCCCTTCTCCACCCACATACAGCAAAGACATTAAGAACAGCAGAAAAGCAACTAGTGCCACATAACATACCCAGCTGTACATACCCAGACTGGTGCTGCACCCTGGCACCTCTCTCCTGGGTTGTTAATTGCCTAGGAAGGTGGGCACAATGCCTGGCTCGTTCATGCTGTTAGTCTGCTCAGTGCTGTAATGAGATCCTGATTTACCACTCTTTCCTCTGTGCTGTGTGAGTGTGAGCAGGAAGTTAGAGCAGACAGACAGCCGGCTCACTTACTTTCCAGCATTGTTCCCCAGGCAGATTGCAGTCTGTGTACACAGGCTTTTCCTCCCTCTCCGCTCTCCGACCACTGGTGTTCAGCATGGCTGTAATGTGTCTCCCTCTCTTCTGTGTCTGTGTGCGTTACACACTGTGGACCGCAGGAAGAGGAAGTGAGGGGGCGGTCTACAGTGTGGAGAGCACACAGACAGCGGAACTGACGGCCAGGAAGTGACAGCGGAACGGGGGCCGAAAGTAATGAAATATAAGCACCATACTGCGCCGGTAAGACATAATAAGCATACCGGCGCTGGCAGGCGTAACAGCTCTCTCTGTAGCTTCCCCCAGCACCTTGTCACTGCCCCCACCTCACTGGCCCTCAACTTTGACACCTCACTGGCCCTCAACACTGACTCGAGTATAAGCCGAGGAGGCATTTTTCAGCACAAAAATTGTGCTGAAAAACTCGGCTTATACTCGAGTATATACGGTAGATATCCTGAGATAACGACAGATGGTATTGACAGATTGCGTCAGATTGTTCATGAAGAATCTCCCTCAGGATGAATGTGGATGTAAGTCCAAACATGTTAGCCTATATTGTCTCCCAGAAATGGGGGTATGAGTGGCTGTCTTGGCTTCCGGGCGTGCTCAGTCCGGCAATCCGGATCCGTGCTCCTGGAAGTACTCGGATACAGGTTCTCTTGGATCCGGGATCCATGGAGCTCCATTTTATATGCCAGCTAGATAGCCAGGGAGCCAGGTGCTTACAAAGTGTGACTCTGGATTTTTTATGAGCACAAAAAAATCCAACATGTTGCATTTTTGGTCTCCGAAAGAAAACAGTGCCACAAGGATCCGAGAGAACCATGAACAACTGGATGCAGCTGCAAGTTCATCTGTCCCCATTGAAACTTAATGGGGATAAAAATGGATGCAGGTGCATCCAGTTTCAGCTGGATACCCACGTGTTCCAAAAAATGGTAGTTTGAAACCAGCTTTACACGTGCTCACATCCTCAACCTGATTGTCCAACAATTCCTACGCCACTATCCCAGCCTGGATGAGCTGTTGGACAAGACATGGCCACTGTGTGCTCACTTCTGCTGTTCTCACCCCGTGGCTCACTGACTATCATCACTACAGAGGTCCTTCAGACAAGCAGTTAACCATTGAATATGCGATGTGCTGATACAGTGGAATTGCAGTCTGCATATGTTTCAGCGACTGTGGCAGAAGCGACAAGCTTTGGAACAGTATGTAATGATATGTACAGTGACTTAAAGTGAGTCGAATGTGGTGCAAACAATGGTTCAAGAGTGGGCTCAGATCAAGGACCTCTGCACCTTTCTTCACACTTTTGAAATAGCAATTAAGATGATTAGCACTGACGATGCCATCATCAGCATCACTAGTCCACTAATCTACATGCTGGAGCAAACTTTGAAAAGTCTATGGGATGAGCTGGTGGTACCACGAGAAGAGGAGGAGGAAGAAGAGGAGGATACAGAAAAGAGATCAATATCTCAAAGGTCCGGACTCATCACACAGCCGGGTGGCATGTCAGGCTGGAGAAGAGCGACAGAAAGGAACTCATGGTACCAGAAAAACTGGTGGTAAAGGTGCACACGCTGAGAAAGAAATAGAGGAGAACGAGGATGAAGAGGTGAAGGGCCTGGAACAGTCAGGAGATGAGAAAGAAATTATTCCCCATTTCTATTGTATGAGGATGGCAGAAGAGGATAGAGGAAGAAAGCTCGATTTTTACACCACCACCATCACAAGAAGGATTTGAGCTTCATGGATGCATCAGGCACATGAGCACCTTCTTGCTGCAGAACATGATGCCCGTATCATTAGGATTCGAATTAGCAATGACTACAGGGTTGCCACACTCAGCAGTACAAGATAAAATTTATCCAGATGCTTCCTGCCTTGGACAGGGACATGCGCATGCTGCAGTATCAAAAAAAGCTAGACAATCTTAGGGCTGGCTTTCCCAAATATCGGTGAAAGACACAATACGCATGGCAGATCTACACTTACAACCCAGGTTACATGAAGTCATCAGTGTAGAAGCAGCAGCAATGTAACTGTCAGAAGCAATTTCTTGGAGTCCCTTGATCAATTTTTTAAACCAGGCCATCCACCGGCAGAAATGAGTACAAGTCTGACACATAGTGAATGATTGAAAAGGATGGTGCAGGAGTATTTACATGTTAATATCCATGCTATCAGGGGTTTTTGGACCCTTTTGCATTTTGGGCTTCAAAAATGGAGGATTGACCTTAGCTCGCCAGTCATGCCTTGGAGATTTTGCCTTGCCTGGCAGCCAGCATTCTCTCAGATCGCATCTGCAGCACTGCTGGTGGTGTTGTTACGAATAAGCACATCTGGCTGTCTCCTGAAAGTGTAGCGCGCCAAACTTTCATCAAGACGAACAAGTCATGGATCTCCAAGTAATTTTCCACCCCAGTGGCAGACTGCTCAGAGTAGGCAATGCACTTTTCAGTGTGGTGCATTGAGCTCGCCATTCTCCAGTTTTAATTTTGGGTCAATTCATGCCACTTGGTGGTATCTGGCCCTAATTTTTTTGAAATGTGGAGACTCTTTTTGGGGTCTCTGTTTCCTGAAGTTAACAGTGCTATGTGAGTACGATGCCTACACGCAGGGGCGTAACTAGAACTGGCAGGGCCCGATAGCAAACTTTTGAACGGGGCCCCCTCCAAGACACGCCCCCCCAATGACACGCCCCCTCCAAGACACGCCCCTTCAAGACACATCCCCTTACAGGCCCCAGCAGTATATACAGCAGCCCCAGTGGTATACCGCAGCCTCTCCAGTGGTATATACAGGCCCCAGCAGTATTACAGCAGCCCCAGTGGTATACAGCAGCCTCCTCAGTGGTATATACAGGCCCCAGCAGTATTACAGCAGCCTCCGCAGTGGTGGTATATACAGGCCCCAGTGGTGGTATACAGGGCCCCTGGTGGTGGTATACAGGGCCCCTGGTGGTGGTATACAGGGCCCCTGGTGGTGGTATATACAGGGCCCCTGGTGGTGGTATACAGGGCCCCTGGTGGTGGTATACAGGCCCCTAGTGGTGGTATACAGGCCCCTAGTGGTGGTATATACAGGCCCCTGGTGGTGGTATATACAGAGCCCCTGGTGGTAGTATACACAGCCCCTGGTGGTAGTATACAGAGCCCCTGGTGGTAGTATACAGAGCCCCTGGTGGTGGTATATACAGGCCCCTGGTGGTAGTATACAGAGCCCCTGGTGGTGGTATATTCAGGCCCCTGGTGGTAGTATACAGAGCCCCTGGTGGTGGTATATACAGGCCCCTGGTGGTAGTATACAGAGCCCCTGGTGGTGGTATATACAGGCCCCTGGTGGTAGTATACAGAGCCCCTGGTGGTGGTATATACAGAGCCCCTGGTGGTGGTATATACAGGCCCCTGGTGGTAGTATACAGAGCCCCTGGTGGTGGTATATACAGGTCCCTGGTGGTAGTATACAGAGCCTCTGGTGGTGGTATATACAGGCCCCTGGTGGTGGTATATACAGGCCCCTGGTGGTAGTATACAGAGCCCCTGGTGGTGGTATATACAGGCCCCTGGTGTAGTATACAGAGCCCCTGGTGGTTATATACAGGCCCCTGGTGGTGGTATACAGAGCCCCTGGTGGGTATATACAGGCCCCCCATTGACACCGCACTATGTAAGTACCACAACCTTCCTGCAAGCCCTTGTAAGTTCCACCACCACCTACCTGCAGCCCCATGTAAATACCACCATCCCTTTTCCTGCAGTCCAAAGTGCCACCACCCACCCTGCAGACACATGTAAGTACCACCACCCCCACCCTGCAGCCCCATGTAAATACCACCATCCCCTCTCTTCAGCCCCATGTAATTGCCACTACCCTCCCTGCAGCCCCACGCAAGAACCCCTTCCTACAGCTCCATTTAAGTACCACCACTTCCTCCTTGCAGCCCCATGTAAGTACCACCAACCCACCCCGCAGCTCCATGTAAGTGCCATTACTCTCCCTGCAGTCCCATGTAAGTACCACCACCCCATGTAAGTGCCATCGCTGCCTGCAGCCTCATGTAAGTACTTCCACTCCTCCCTGCATCCACATGTAAGTGCCAATACCTCTTCCTGCGTCCCCATGTAAGTACCACCACTCCCTCCTTGAAGCCCCATGTAAACTCACCTGTAGCCTCCCTGTAGCCCCCATTATCACATCCCGCCCCAGACAATTAGCAGCAGCGGCTCGCTAGTCACGTGATCCTCCCCTCGGAGCCATAGAAGGAGCTGCACGCGAGACTGAAGAGGCCCCGCCCCTCCGGTGACGTCACAGCACAAGCGCCACTCAGAACTGAGGAGGCCTCACAGTTTCCGGTGATGTCACTGCCGCACGTGTAGGGGCGTGTCCTCGCGGTCGCCATCGTTATTTGTCGCTCGTTCTCGTCAGTGCCGGGGGCCCCGAGGATAGCGTGTGGGGGCAGCGGTCAGGGGTGTGGGGCGCTCAGGGGACCAATGGGCCCCCCCTTTCCGTCCGGGCCCCCCCCTACAGCACCCAGGGGGGTATGGGGGCGGGACTTAGTGGGCGTGGCCCCAAAGTGTCGGGGCCCGCCGGGCCAGTCCGCCCCTGTAATGTATCGCAGGCGCAGCTGCCGGTATAGCAGCGGCTGCATAGCGGCGCTGGGTCCGGGCCCCCCACAAGCGCCGGGCCCCAAAGCGACCGCTACGGCTGCTATGCCGGTAGTTACGCCACTGCCTACACGTGTCACTCACCCCCTCTTACTAATGAATGTTTAACCTTTAAATGCTAGCCAAGCCCTGTTCCAGACCCTGTGCTTTGCATGCAGGCTGCACCATTCTCTAATTTTTTTATTCTGGGTCAATTGATGCCACTTTGGTGGTATCTGGCTTTATTTTTTGAAATGTGGATACTCTTCTTGGGGTCTCCTTCTTGTATGTTTACTGAATTTAGCAGGGCACTCTGAGCACCATACCTACACTTGAATCTTTAAATCCTAGACCAGGGCTTGTGCCATGCATCCAAAATGCACAATAATAAACATTTTCACTCTGGGGAATAGTTGGAACTTTTCTTGGTGTCTGTCCCTAATATGAGTTGCTTTGGCAGCTTTTGGGGCCCTTGTAAGGTGTTTTCTAGGCACTTGATTTTAACTCCCATTGACTTGAATGGGGTTCAGATGTTCAGCAAACTGTTCATCGAACAATTCAGCGAATATTGGAAGTTTGGCGAACCAAACTGAATTTGAACTTACAAAGGTTTGCTCATCTCTAATTAGGGGTAAAAAAACAAAAAGTATTGTGCTTATAACTACAGAGAAAAAATAAATGAGAAGATTACCTTGCCTAAAGGAGGATGTTGAAAGTGATGGAAATGAGATTTTTTCCAAAAAGAAAAATATCTGAAAATGGGAGTAAATATATGTACTAGATGGGTGCTCTGTGTGCTCTCTCCACCCTATGCTGTGTTCTTCCGACTGCCGAGACCCACCCACCGGTTTTTCCCCATCATGCACTGAGAAATGATGACATCAACTTAATTCTTTACTTTCTTTTATTGATTGCATCAACTTAATACCACTCAAGTATTATAAAACAGGGGTTGCATTGTTATGACCGCAGCTCAACCGTAGGCACAAAACCGCCTAATAAACTGAGGGGAAGAGGCCCTATGCCCTCGGCCACCCGAGGTATGTTGGACCTCACCGGGGCCCTCTTTCACCAGCTGCGACTTAGTTAAATACCAATAATCTCTTCTTTAGGGAGGGAGGGCGATGCTCACCCTGTGAGCAGTGTTGGTAAGAGAATGAATATGGCCGAAGAGCGTCGAGTTTCCAAAACGGGGTCACTTGTGGGGGAGCTCCAATGTTTAGGCACACAGGGGCTCTCCAAACGCGACATGGTGTCTGCTAACAATTTGAATGGAAATCAACTGAAATTGTTAGCTGACACCATGTTGCGTTTGGTGAGCCCCTGTGTGCCTAAACATTGGAGCTCCCCCACAAGTGACCCCATTTTGAAAACTAGACGCCCCAGGGAACTTATCTAGATGGGTAGTGAGCATATTGAACCCTCATGTGCTTCACAAATTAATGTAATAAAAACATTTGTGCGCAAAAAAAAGTACTTTTTAATTTTTATGGATAATTTTGTGAAGCACCTGGGGGTTCAAAGTGCTCACTATGCATCTGGATACGTTCCCTGGGGGGTCTAGTTTCCAAAATGGGGTCACTTGTGGGGGAGCTCCAATGTTTAGGCACACAGGGGCTCTCCAAACGCGACATGGTGTCCGCTAACAATTTGAATGGAAATCAGCTGAAATTGTTAGCAGACACCATGTTGCGTTTGGTGAGCCCCTGTGTGCCTAAACATTGGAGCTCCCAAACAAGTGACCCAATTTTGGAAACTAGACCCCCCAGGAAACTTATCTAGCTGGGTAGTGAGCATATTGAGCCCTCAGGTGCTTCACAAATTAGATTAATAAAAACATTTTTGCGCAAAAAAAAGTACTTTTAATATTTACGGATCAATTTGTGAAGCACCTAGGGGTTTAAAGTGCTCACTATGCATCTCGATACGTTCCCTGGAGGGTCTTGTTTCCAAAATGGGGTCACTTGTGGGGGTGCTCCAATGTTTAGGCACACAGGGGCTCTCCAAACGCAACATGGTGTCCGCTAACAATTTGAATGGAAATCAGCTCAAATTGTTAGCGGACACCATGTTGCGTTTGGTGAGCCCCTATGCGCTTAAACATTGGAGCTCCCCCACAAGTGACCCCATTTTGGAAACTAGACCCCCCAGGGAACTTATCTAGATGGGTAGTGAGCATATTGAGCCCTCAGGTGCTTCACAAATGTAATAAAAACATTTTTGACCAAAAAAGTACTTTTTAATTTTTACGGATCAATTTGTGAAGCACCTGGGGGTTCAAAGTGCTCACTATGCATCTAAATACGTTCCCTGGGGGGTCTAGTTTCCAAAATGGGGTCACTTGTGGGGAGCTCCAATGTTTAGGCACACAGGGGTCTCCAAACGCGACATGGTGTCCGCTAACAATTTGAATGGAAATCAGCTCAAATTGTTAGCTGACACCATGTTGCGTTTGGTGAGCCCCTGTGTGCCTAAACATTGGAGCTCCCCCACAAGTGACCCCATTTTGGAAACTAGACCCGCCAGGGAACTTATCTAGCTGGGTAGTGAGCATATTGAGCCCTCAGGTGCTTCACAAATGAATGTAATAAAAACATTTTTGCGCAAAAAAAAATACTTTTTAATTTTTACGGATCAATTTGTGAAGCACCTGGGGGTTTAAAGTGCTCACTATGCATCTAGATACGTTCCCTGGAGGGTCTAGTTTCCAAAATGTGGTCAATTGTGGGGGAGCTCCAATGTTTAGGCACACAGGGGCTCTCCAAACGCGACATGGTGTCCGCTAACAATTTGAATGGAAATCAGCTGAAATTGTTAGCTGACACCATGTTGCGTTTGGTGAGCCCCTGTGTGCCTAAACATTGGAGCTCCCCCACAAGTGACCCCATTTTGGAAACTAGACCCCCCCAGGGAACTTATCTAGATGGGTAGTGAGCATATTGATCCCTCAGGTGCTTCACAAATTAATGTAATAAAAACATTTTTGCGCAAAAAAAGTACTGTTTAATTTTTACGGATCAATTTGTGAAGCACCTGGGGGTTCAAAGTGCTCACTATTAGGGATGGGCGAGTCTACTCGCTAGGACTCGTTACTCGGCGAGTAGTAAGGGAATCGCAGGACTCGGTACTCTGCGCGTTTCCCAGCGATTACTCGCACAGCAACGAGTCCAATGCAAATCAATATCAATCCTAGTTTTGTCAGAGACTCTCACAAAACTAGGATTGCCATTGACTTGCATTGGTCTGATTACTGTGCAAGTAATCGCTGGGAAACTCGCAAAGTAACTGCTGTTACTTTGCGAGCCGAGTCCAGCTGTCTGCTCTGTGCAGGCTGCCGCAGCTTCAGGGTCCTAGAGCCCGCCTGCTCACAGAGATGATGTAGCAGAGCTGAGATTGCTCTCAGTCTGCTCATTCCCTGTGCATAGACATCTATATCTATGCACAGGGTATGTAGCAGAGAGGACATCGCGTTTTGGACTACGTCGGACGGAAGAAGATTTTTTTAATTAAAGATGGAGTCCCTAATGGCTTTTTTTTTTATTTCTAATAAAATTTTTTCTCTATGTTGTGTTTTTTTAACCCTTTATTGGAGATTCTTAGTGGCCGGGTCAAACGTGGCCTGACATTAAGAATCTCGGGCTTAATACCAGCTTGTATAACAAAGCTGGTATTAACCCCTTTATTACCCAGCGTGCCACCGCCACCAGGGCCGCTGGAAGAGCGGGTTCAGCGCCAGAGGATGGAGCTTCAATGAACACGCCATCTTCTGGGGCGGCTGCGGGCTGCAATTTGCAGCGGGGGGTGCCCAGAAAGCTTGGTCCTCCCTGCGCTGCGGATTCCAGCCCCCAGCTACTTAGCTGTACCTGGCTAGACATAGAAATTGCGCGGAGCCCCACGCATTTTTTTTTATTATTTCATGAAATTCATGAAATAATTAAAAAAAAGGGTTCCCCTATATTCTTGTGTCCGGCCAGGTACAAATAGCCACCTGGGGGTTGGGGGCAGCCCGTCGCTGCCTGCTGGATCCGGCTGGTTCCAGAAATACGGCGAAGCCCACGTGAAATTTTTTTCTGACAAATCCATAAAAAAATGTAAATAAAAGAGACTGCATCTTTATTAACCCCTGGACCATGGGCGAGGGGTTAATAAAGATGCAGTCCCTTTTTTAGGATTGTTTTATTGATTTTTCAGAAAAAAAATTACATGGGCTTCACCGTATTTCTGGAACCAGCCGGATCCAGCAGGCAGCGACGGGCTGCCCCCAACCCCCAGGTGCCTATTTGCACCTGGCCAGACACAAGAATATAGGGGAGCCCTTTTTTTTATTATTTCATGAATTTCATGAAATAATAAAAAAAAAATGGGGCTCCGCGCAATTTCTATGTCTAGCCAGGTACAGCTAAGCAGCTGGGGGCTGGAATCCGCAGCGCAGGGAGGCCCAAGCTTTCTGGGCACACCCCGCTGCAAATTGCAGCCCGCAGCCGCCCCAGAAGATGGCGCGTTCATTGAAGCGCCTTCTTCTGGCGCTGAACCCCGCTCTTCCAGCGGCCCTGGTGGCGGTGGCACGCTGGGTAATAAAGAGGTTAGGGCCAGCTTTGTATTATCAGCTGGCCCTAAGCCCGAAATTTATGGCGGTCACGCCAATATTAGACATGACCGCCATGAATTTCTATTAAATAGTTTTAAAAAAAACACAACACAGAGAAAATTTTTTATAGAAATAAAAAAAAAGCCATTAGGGACTCCATCTTGAATTAAAAAAATCCTCTTCCGTCCGACGTAGTCCAAAACGCGATGTCCTCTCTGCTCATCCCTGTGCATAGATATAGATGTCTATGCACAGGGATGAGCAGACTGAGAACAATCTCAGCTCTGCTACACACAGGAAGAGCAGGCGGGCTCTAGGACCCTGGAGCTGCGGCAGCCTGTACAGAGCAAACAGCCGGATTCCTTACTGTGCGAGTTTCCCAGCGATTACTTGCACAGTAAATGAGTCCAATGCAAGTCAATGCCAATCCTAGTTTTGTCAGAGTCTCTGACAAAACTAGGATTGCTTCAGGCTGAAGGTTCCGAGACACATCTGCGATTTGTAAATTGCACACTACTCGCTATTACTCGCTTCCCCATTCATTAACATTGGACTCGCTAGACTCGCAATGAGTAGCGAGTCCCGGGCTCGGACTCGCTAGAGTCAAGCGATTCCGAGTAATTTAGGACTCGCCCATCACTACTCACTATGCATCTAGATACGTTCCCTGGGGGGTCTAGTTTCCAAAATGGGGTCACTGGTGGAGGAGCTCCAATGTTTAGGCACACAGGGTCTCTCCAAACGCGACATGGTGTCCGCTAACAATTTGAATGGAAATCAGCTGAAATTGTTAGCTGACACCATGTTGCGTTTGGTGAGCCCCTGTGTGCCTAAACATTAAAGCTCCCCAACAATTGACCCCATTTTGGAAAGTAGACCCCCCAGGGAACTTATCTAGCTGGGTAGTGAGTATATTGAGCCCTCAGGTGCTTCACAAATTAATGTAATAAAAACATTTTTGCGCAAAAAAAAAGTACTTTTTAATTTTTACGGATCAATTTGTGAAGCACCTGGGGTTCAAAGTGCTCACTATGCATCTAAATACGTTCCCTGGGGGTCTAGTTTCCAAAATGGGATCACTTGTGGGGAGCTCCAATGTTTAGGCACACAAGGGTCTCCAAATGCGACATGGTGTCCGCTAACAATTTGAATGGAAATCAGCTCAAATTGTTAGTTGACACCATGTTGCCTTTGGTGAGGCCCTGTGTGCCTAAACATTGGAGCTCCCCCACAAGTGACCCCATTTTGGAAACTAGACCCCCCAGGGAACTTATCTAGCTGGGTAGTGAGCAAATTGATCCCTCAGGTGCTTCACAAATTAATGTAATAAAAACATTTTTTGCGCAAAAAAAAGTACTTTTTAATTTTTACGGATCAATTTGTGAAGCACCTGGGGGTTCAAAGTGCTCACTATGCATCTAGATACGTTCCCTGGGGGGTCTAGTTTCCAAAATGGGGTCACATGTGGGGGAGCTCCAATGTTTAGGCACACAGGGGCTCTCCAAACGTGACATGGTGTCCGCTAACAATTTGAATGGAAATCAGCTCAAATTGTTAGCGGACCTCATGTTGCGTTTGGTGAGCCCCTGTGTGCCTAAACATTGGAGCTCCCCCACAAGTGACCCCATTTTGGAAACTAGACCCCCCCAGGGAACCTATCTAGATGGGTAGTGAGCATATTGACGCTCAGGTGCTTCACAAATTAATGTAATGAGAACATTTTTACGCCAAAAAAAGGACTTTTTAATTTTTACTGATCAATTTGTGAAGCACCTGGGGGTTCAAAGTGCTCACTATGCATCTAGATACATTCCCTGGAGGGTCTAGTTTCCAAAATGGGGTTGTCACATCGCCATTGGACTCGGTGGCTGGTGTTCCTGCCTCGGCCGCTGGGAGGAGCCGGATCCTTCGGCTGGTGGCGCCGGTGATAGGAGGGCCTTGTCCTCATATGGAGCTGCTCCCGCGGCGTCTGCCTCTGTCGCTGAGCGCCGCTGTGTTTCCCCTCTGGGTGGTGTTGGTCGCAGAGGAGCAGGCCCTGCAGAGGTGTCCGTTAGGCGCAGCCTGCGTTCTTCTGTCAGAGGTGGCGTGGGTGGAGCCAGTCGTGCATCTCCATCTGGCCTGGATCTAGGGGCGGTCCGGTTGAGGTCATAAGGCTGTGAGCTCCAGCCTATGGGAGGTAACCGCGCCCTTCAAATACATTGGAGCCTGTCTTGCAGGCCGCCAGATATAGTTTTGGTTCCCCAGTGATATAGTGTATGTTTAGTTTTGTCTCTGACCTTGCCTGGATTTCTGACTCTGCCTCTGCCTATTGATTTTGTACCTCAGCTGCCCTCTTGGTTTTGCCCTTGACCTTTGCCTGGATTTTTGACTCTGCTACTGCCTGACGATTTTGTACCTTCGCTGCCCTCTCGGTTTTGACTCGGATTTCTGACTTCGTTTTTCGGGTCTTGATTTTCCCCTGGTGACCTCCCCGGCTCTGTTGCTCATATAGGCAGCTACCCCCTGGGCTCCGCTGTAATTCCAGATCCCTGTATAGGGGTTAAGGGTCTCGGGGTTTCTCGGGGGGCTGCCTACCAGCAGCTCGGTCTCACAGGGGATGGTCGTCACATTATATCTGGCCATACCATTCTTTATATATATATAGATAGACTATATATAAAGCATTCCTTTTTTTTTTCTCCTCTCCTTTTCCCAATGGTTTTTTTTTTCTTTTCTCTGAGCTGTGTCTGCTGATTGCTCCCTGAAAGCACCTGTGTTTCCAGCTTCTCAGTCCTGTGGAGGAACACTCCCATCATCTCATTCCAACATGCTGTACAAGCCACAAGCTGGAGTCCTCTGCATGAACACTGGAGATCAGAAGGCCTCATACCCTGGATGTCAGCACCTGGGGGCTCTGGCTCGGCCTGCCCGGGTGCTAAGGTATTGCCAGCGGATGCTGCCAAAGTTTTATTACCTATTCTTTATCTTACCTTAAGAAATCTGTGTGTTTAGAGGCTTATGTTGACAGTGGTTCAGAGGGGAACTTCATAGATCTCCATGTAGCGAGAACTCTTGGTGTACCACTGCTAAGGCTTAATGCCCCCATTAGAACCACTGCAGTTAATGGCACTCCCCTCATCCAGGGTGGAGTGGAATTTGTCACTGAGGAAGTGTCAATGCTGGTGGGGTCGTTACATGCTGAAAATGTGTCATTTTTTGCTATCAATAATTTATCATCTGCAGTAATCCTTGGCATGCCATGGTTACGTAAACATAACCCAGTCATAGACTGGCACTTGGGTGACATCGTGCGCTGGAGCCCAAAGTGTCAGGAACACTGTATCTCGCTATCTGTAAACCAGGTGAAGGTCAAGTCTCCTCCCTTTGTACCATATGCCTTTAGAGACTTTGAGGATGTGTTTTCTATTCAGGAATCAGAGAAATTACCCCCTCACAGAAAGTATGATTGCGCCATAGATTTGATACCTGCTTCTCGTCTCCCAAAGGGGAGAATATTTAACCTCTCTGGTCCAGAACGTCAGGCCATGAATGATTACATAGCAGACAGTCTGAGAAAAGGGTATATTAGACCATCCACCTCACCAGTAGGAGCTGGGTTCTTTTTTGTGGGAAAGAAAGATGGCGGCCTCAGACCTTGCATTGATTACCGCGAATTAAACGTGATCACTGTAAAAAAACCAGTATCCTCTTCCACTCATCCCTGATCTTTATAATCAGCTGTTGGGAGCCAAGTATTTCACCAAACTGGACCTCAGGGGAGCATATAACCTGGTCCGTATAAAAGAAGGCGATGAGTGGAAGACCGCGTTCAATACGCCTCTCGGCCATTTTGAGTATCTCGTAATGCCGTTCGGGTTAAGTAACGCACCTGCAGTGTTTCAGAATTTTGTCAATGATATTTTCAGAGATATCAGTGGTGTATATGTGGTCGTATATTTGGACGACATTCTGGTTTTTTCTCCCGGTCTTTGGTCACACGTCCGACATGTCCGTACTGTACTCCAGAGACTCAGAGAGCATTCTCTATTCGCCAAATTAGAGAAATGTGTCTTCATGGAGGAAGAGATAAATTTTTTGGGATATATTATATCGGCTAAAGGTTTTCGCATGGATCCTGCCAAAATTAAACCCATTAAGGAATGGGTACAACCCAAGTCTCTGAAGGCACTGCAGCGATTCTTGGGTTTCGCTAACTATTATCGTAAATTTATTAAAGGGTTTTCAGAGATAGCCAAACCTCTCACTGATTTGACACGTAAAGGGGCGGATGTGGTTAATTGGAAGCCTGAAGCCATTCATGCGTTTTCTAAGTTAAAAGAGTGTTTCTCCGCGGATCCAATATTGGTGCAGCCTGATTTGGACCGCCCCTTCATTGTAGAGGTAGATGCCTCTGAAGTTGGAGTGGGAGCAGTGCTATCACAAGGCACCGCATCTCTCACTCAACTTCGTCCGTGTGCCTTCTTTTCCCGAATATTTTCCTCTACAGAGATGAATTATGATGTAGGTAATCGGGAATTGTTGGCAATCAAATGGGCCTTCGAGGAATGGCGCCACTTCCTCGAAGGCGCCAAACATAGGATTACCGTAATTACTGATCACAAAAATCTAACCTATTTGGAGTCAGCGAAAAGACTGAATCCTAGACAGGCTAGATGGGCCTTGTTCTTCTCCAGATTCGATTTTGTGATCACTTTCAGACCGGGTACTAAAAATGTGAGGGCTGATGCCCTGTCTCGAAGTTTTTGCCCCTTACAAGTCGAGGACGTGGAACCGACTCCCATTTTAGCCAAGGGGATTGTTGTCTCGGCTGTGTCTTTGGATCTTCTGGAAGAGATTCGTAGATCTCCAGAACAGGCCCCTGACACTACTCCTGCCCAGAAACTATTTGTCCCTACCAAATTCCGCCTCCAAGTGCTTAAGGAATCTCATGATTCCGTCCTCGCAGGGCATCCTGGTATCAATAACACCATCAGACTTGTAACCAGGAGTTTGTGGTGGCCAACCATAGTAAAGGACTGTAAGGAATATGTACTGGCTTGTGAAACCTGTGCTCGCGCTAAGTCTCCCCGCAACCGCCCTGCCGGGTTGCTCCAGTCCTTGCCTACCCCTGAGGGTCCTTGGACTCATATCTCCATGGATTTTATTACTGACCTGCCACTCTCAGAAGGGAAGACTTGTATCTGGGTAGTGGTAGACAGATTCAGCAAGCAGTGTCATTTTGTTCCGCTGTCCGGGTTACCTAATTCCGAGACCCTGAGCAAAGTATTCATTAATCATGTTGTGCGATTGCATGGTGTTCCTGTGAATATTGTTTCTGACAGGGGCACCCAGTTCGTTTCTAAGTTTTGGAGGGCATTCTGTAAACGGATTGGAATTGACTATTCCTTTTCTTCTGCCTATCACCCTGAAACCAATGGTCAAACCGAGCGCGCAAATCAAGCTCTCGATCAGTATCACCAGTTGTTATGTCTCTGAGCATCAATCTGGGTGGAACATCTGCCACTAGCAGAATTTGCCATGAATAACCAGTACCAAGAGTCCATCAAGACCACCCCTTTCTACTGTAATCATGGGCTGCACCCACGCTTTTGTTCATTTTCCTCTTGGCTTTCTGACGTCCCTGGGGTAGAAAGGTCCGTAGATCAGTTAAAGACTATCTGGTCTGAAGTGAGCGAAAACTTAAAGGGGGCTTAGTCTAGGCAGGCGTCTTCTGCTAATAAACGGCGCTCCAAGGGTCCGGACCTGGGAGTTGGGGACAAAGTTTGGTTGTCTACGAAAAATATCAAGCTCAAAGTGCCGTCTGCCAAACTAGGTCCCAGGTTTATTGGTCCGTATGAAATAATTGACGTGATTAACCCTGTAGCCTTTCGTCTGAAGCTCCCTCAATCATTCAAACTGCCCAATGTATTCCATAAATCCCTTCTCAAATTGTACCGATCTCCGATTCGTCCTGTCCGGTCCCCTCCTCCTCCGGTCTTGGTCGGGGGTGCCGTGGAATACGAAGTTCAACGGATCCTTGATTCCCGTTTAGTGAGAGGATCCGTGCAGTATCTGGTACATTGGAAGGGCTATGGTCCGGAGGAGAGGTCCTGGGTGCCTGCCAGTAATATCCATGCCAAGGGTTTGATCAGGAAGTTTCATCTTCTTCATCCCAATAAACCGGGTTTTGTGGGTCCGGAGGCCCCTCGTAGAGGGGGGGGTACTGTCACATCGCCATTGGACTCGGTGGCTGGTGTTCCTGCCTCGGCCGCTGGGAGGAGCCGGATTCCTTCGGCTGGTGGCGCCGGTGATAGGAGGGCCTTGTCCTCATATGGAGCTGCTCCCGCGGCGTCTGCCTCTGTCACTGAGCGCCGCTGTGTTTCCCCTCTGGGTGGTGTTGGTCGCAGAGGAGCGGGCCCTGCAGAGGTGTCCGTTAGGCGCAGCCTGCGTTCTTTTGTCAGAGGTGGCGTGGGTGGAGCCAGTCGCGCATCTCCATCTGGCCTGGATCTAGGGGCGGTCCGGTTGAGGTCATCAGGCTGTGAGCTCCAGCCTATGGGAGGTAACCGCGCCCTTCAAATACATTGGAGCCTGTCTTGCAGGCCGCCAGATATAGTTTTGGTTCCCCAGTGATATAGTGTATGTTTAGTTTTGTCTCTGACCTTGCCTGGATTTCTGACTCTGCCTCTGCCTATTGATTTTGTACCTCAGCTGCCCTCTTGGTTTTGCCCTTGACCTTTGCCTGGATTTTTGACTCTGCTACTGCCTGACGATTTTGTACCTTCGCTGCCCTCTCGGTTTTGACTCGGATTTCTGACTTTGTTTTTCGGGTCTTGATTTTCCCCTGGTGACCTCCCCGACTCTGTTGCTCATATAGGCAGCTACCCCTGGGCTCCGCTGTAATTCCAGATCCCTGTATAGGGGTTAAGGGTCTCGGGGTTTCTCGGGGGGCTGCCTACCAGCAGCTCGGCCTCACAGGGGATGGTCGTCACAGGGGTCACTTGTGGGGGAGCTCCAATGTTTAGGCGCACAGGGGCACTCCAAACGCGACATGGTGTCTGCTAACAATTTGAATGGAAATCGGCTCAAATTGTTAGCTGACACCATGTTGCGTTTGGTGAGCCCCTGTGTGCCTAAACATTAAAGCTCCCCCACAAGTGACCCCATTTTGGAAACTAGACCCCCCAGGGAACTTATCTAGATGGGTAGTGAGCATATTGAACCCTCAGGTGCTTCAAAAATTAATGTAATAAAAACATTTTTGTGCAAAAAAAAAAGTACTTTTTAGTTTTTACGGATCAATTTGTGAAGCACCTGGGGGTTCAAAGTGCTCACTATGCATCTAGATACATTCCCTGGGGGGTTTAATTTCCAAAATGCGGTCACTTGTGGGGGAGCTCCAATGTGTAGGCACACAGGGGCTCTCCAAACGCGACATGGTGTCTGCTAACAATTTGAATGGAAATCAGCTCAAATTGTTAGCGGACACCATGTTGCGTTTGGTGAGCCCCTGTGTGCCTAAGCATTGGAGCTCCCGCACAAAGAACCCCATTTTGGAAACTAGACCCCCCAGGGAACATATCTAGATGGGTAGTGAGCAAATTGAACCCTCCGGTGCTTTACAAATTGATCTGTGAAAATGAAAAAGTACATTTTTTTTCACAAAAAGTTTCTTTTAGCCTAAATTTTTTCATTTTTACATGGGCAACAGGATAAAATTCATCCTAAAATTTGTTGGGCAATTTCTCCTGAGTACATCGATACCTCATATGCGGTCATAAACCACTGTTTGGGCGTACGACAAGGCTCAGAAGGGAAGAAGCGCCATTTCACTTTTTGAATATAAAATTAGCTCCAAAATTTAAATTGCGCTCCTTCCCTTCTGTGCCTTGCTGTGTGCCCAAACAGTGGTTTATGACCACATATGAAGTATCGATTTGCTCGGGAGAAATTGCACACCACATTTTGAGATCCATTTTATTCTGTTGCCCATGTGAAAATGAAAGAATTGAGGCTAAAAGAACATTTTTGATAAAAAAAATTAAAATATCCATCTTTTGTTTCCACTTTGCTTTAGTTGCTGTGAAGCACCTGAAGGGTTAATAATCTTCTTGAATGTAGTTTTGAGTAGCTTGAGGGGTGCCGTTTTTGGAATGGTGTCACTTTTGGATGTTTTCTGTCATGTACACCCCTCAAAAGGACTTCAAATGTGATGTGGTCACTACAAAAAATGGTTTTGTAAATTTTTGTTGAAAAATGAAAAATTGCTGATGAACTTTGAACCGTTATAACTTCCTAACAAGAATTTTTTTTTTCCAAAATTGTGCTGATGTGAAGTAGACATGTGGGAAATATTATTTAATAACTATTTTGTGTCACATAACTCTCTGGTTTAGCAGAAAAAAAATTCAAAATTTGTAAATTGCAAAATGTTCTAAAGTTTTTTCACAAATAAACGCAAAAAGGGGGCGTGGCCTGACTGGCAATGGCGGAGGCCGCATAACTTTGAGCTCCTGACTTCCCGGGCACAGAAACGGCCATTACCAGCTTCCAGAGCCCGCAACAGCGATCTCTTCTGCACCACAAAAGACCGGAACCCTTGCTGCACCGATGGGTAAGACCAAGCCGGTGGCAGGACTAGCACCAAGGCGAGTATCCGACTTCTTCTCAGCCCCCCAGCCTTTCGCGCTCCAGGAGCCCAACATGGCGCCCCCCTCCCCCAGAGCAGCACTGAGCGGCCAAACGCAGTCCACAATCTCAGGAGGCGGCTGGCGGGAATCAGGCTACCGAGATTCCCCTGACACACGCCAGCATGAGGGAGCTGCTGGAAGAGTTCAGAGCCTCTCTTCACGCCGACAT
Source organism: Allobates femoralis (assembly GCA_033576535.1). Lineage (NCBI taxonomy): Eukaryota > Metazoa > Chordata > Amphibia > Anura > Aromobatidae > Allobates > Allobates femoralis. Next base: position 65,826,953 of record JARQOC010000004.1, read on the forward strand.
GATGAAAATGGTGGCGGAGGTGCGGGGCGAAATAGCAGAGCTGGGCTCACGCACAGACTCATTAGAAAGAAAGCTCACAGAGCTCATATCCTCTCATAATGCCCTGCTGGACACGAACGAACAACTAGAAGAGCAGATTGCAAAGGTCCAAAGCAAAAATCTGGACCTTGAGGACAGATCACGCCGCAACAATGTAAGACTGAGGGGGGTGGAAGAAAATGTGCAAAGTAAGGAACTGAGGAGCTTTTTGCAGGGGTTCCTAACTGCAGCTCTACCAGACACAGACCCCAGAGAATTTAAAATTGACAGAATACATAGGATACCAAAGCCATCAAACCTGGATCCTTCCCTGTCCAGGGATATTCTTGCAAGGGTGCATTATTTTGAAGTGAAAGAAGACTTTCTTAGGTCCCTCAGATCTCGTCCTGAACTACCAGATAAATTTGCACATATTGAAGTTTATCAGGACATTTCACCTGGAACCTTACTTCAACGCAAAGCATTTCAGCACTGCACCAAAGTCCTGAGGGATAATGATATCCCTTACAGATGGGGATTTCCCACAAAGCTTATCATCAAAAAAGAGGACAAGTCCTATGTCTGCTTGCTTCCTGTTCATGCAGAAAGACTACTGAAACAATGGGGACTCATGAACTCCCCCCCTGGGGAGGGTTCTGATAATCCTGGCCCACAGATCGGCTGGGATGGAAAGAAAAAAAAGGAAAACGACCCAGAATTGATCCTGAATGGTTCACAGTATGATACCACCGCAGGCACATGCAGCTTGATAGCCCGGAGAAGATCAGGAACTCTAGTACTTTTATGTTCCTGTACCTATCCCTGTCCCTTTTATTTCTCTCTTTCTGAACAATCCTGTTTAGATCTCTAAATTCCTTTTCCAGATCTCACTTACTTCTTCTTACATTTATTCTAAATCTTAACACATCTCTCTCTCTCTTTTTTCCCCCTACTACGTGTGCCTTCTCTTGGCATATACAGCCCTTCCACTACATCTTATTACTCCCCCTCCTTCTCTTTTCTCTCTTGTCAATCTTACTCTCTGAACACCCACACTCTAAGAACTTTCTCTCCCCCCCCCTGCTCTCTCTCTTTATCTTCACTCTAAATCTCCACTGTACTGACTTTCTCATCTCCATATCCCTGTAAATACTGGGATAAGATCGCCCCGTGAGTGCGTTTCAGTTGGCACTCTCTATTTTTATCTCTCTGTGGTTCTACCCACAGGTTTATGGACAAGATGTTCACAAGGTTTACTTATCTGATGATTGTGATTATTGTTGCCCCAGTTAATGGAATTTGTTCCTTTATTCCTCTTGTGTTTCCCTCCCCTCTCCCCCACCCTCCCCTCCCCCTACAGGTCAGCTGGTCTCCCTACAGTAATGACTGTAATCCACAAGTGAATGTGTATGATCCACCATGAGTATCACATGCGGTTCAGTAAATGTTAACGGACTTAACAGTCCAGAGAAACGCTCCTTAACATGGAGACAAATCCTAAAGCTCAGGTATGATATTTTGTTTCTGCAGGAGACTCATCTGTTGGCAGCAGATACACACAGAATGAAATCACCTCACTACCCGCATAGTTTCTTTGCAACAGCAGACATCAAAAAAGCGGGGGTGGCTATACTAATTCAGAAAAGAATAACATTTGAATACATATCTTCTACGATAGACCCAGCGGGACGCTATATCCTCCTTAACTGCAAATTAAATAATGTCACGTACTCACTTATGTCCATGTATTCCCCTAATACAGGTCAGGTTAGGTTTCTGTCTCAAACTCTGGAAACCCTACTCCCCCAGTCATTGGGAAGGAAAATTATAGCCGGAGATTTAAATGCTCCAGCAGACAAAAAAATGGACTGCTCTGGACTTGGAGCATATAGGGCAAAGTTGGGACAGACTTTTACGCAATTTGGGCTTAATGATGTTTGGAGATGCTTTCATCCAGAACAGAGAGATTATTCTTACATGTCACCTAGATATGGTTCATGGTCAAGAATTGATTACATCCTGACTGACAATACCTTGCTCCCGCTCTGCCTCTCAGCTGATGTGGGTTCCATTTTATGGACATACCACGCCCCTATCTCCATAAAATTTGAGGATGCATTGGCTGTCTCTCCCACTACACTATGGAAAATTAATGAATACATTCTCTCTTCACCTGTACACCTAGAAGAGATATCAGGTTTCATTACAGAATACTTCTCCTTAAATGACACAGGAGACGTTTCCCCAGAGACACTTTGGCTAGTGCACAAAGCTGTCCTCAGAGGTAAACTTATAAAGATATCAGCATGGGCGAAAAAACAGCACACCATTAAAGTTACCACCCTCACCACCCAAATTCAAAATTTGGAACACAAAAAATCCCATCCCTCCCCAATTTTAACGGCTGAGCTATTAGAGGTTCGTAGACAGCTCCGCTCTACACTCTTGATTAAAGTACAAAAAGACATGATCAGATCTAGGGCCCGGTTCTACTCAATGGGAGACAGAGCGGGAAAGTTATTGGCTAGACGTGTCCGCAAGCATATGGCCACCACAAAAATTTCTCATTTGTTGGACTCAAATGGTTCCAAAATAAGACACCCCATAAAAATTGTAGATCAGTTTAGAGCATACTACGAAACTTTATACAATTTAAAAAATGACACATGTACTCCACAACCATCGAAAACAATAATTAGTAAATTTTTAGATAAGGCCACACTACCATCTTTGAACCCCCAACAGGTGGCACAATTAAATATTCTCATAACTGAAATGGAAGTTCAAAAAGCCATCCAGACATCCAAGCGTCATTCTGCCCCATATGGATATACGTATAAGTATTACACCTCTTTTCCCCTACTATTGACTCCACACTTAACTAAACTATTTCGGTTCTGGCAGTCCACGGGTAAGGTCAGGGAGGAGGGTTTACAAGCCGTTATTACTACTCTTCCCAAACCAGGCAAACCCCCCACATCCCCGGGTAACTTCCGACCGATAGCACTATTAAATTGTGATATCAAATTGTATGCCAAGATCCTTGCCAGTCGTCTCATGGGAGTACTACCGGACCTCGTGGGTAGGGATCAGGTGGGTTTCATTCCAGGGCGTCAGGCTAGGGATGCCACAAGAAGGCTAATAAATCTGCTAGATATCATGGAGAGAGGGGGTGCCCCCGGTGCACTACTCTCACTCAACGCAGAGAAAGCGTTTGACAGAGTGCACTGGGGGTTCCTCAGTGAAGTCCTAGATAGGTTCCACATTGTTGGACGATTTAAGGACTCTATAATGTCCCTATACTCATCCCCCTCAGCTTTAGTCCGTGCCTCTGGCTTCATATCTCAAAAATTTGAGATTACGAATGGCACACGACAGGGCTGCCCCCTCTCTCCACTGATCTTCGCCCTGATTATGGAGCCCTTGGCATCTATAGTGCGTAACACGGCGGAGGTATCGGGGGTGTGGGTGGGACCTACAGAACACAAAATTAGTCTATATGCAGATGATGTGATATTCACATGCACTCATCTTAAACAAACTGTCCCGGTTTTAATGTCCATTTTGGAAGAATTCGCAGCAGCATCATATTACAAGCTCAACCTTTCCAAATCCTCCTTTTTCCCAGTAAATATACCTAATAAGGAACAATTGACATTACGTCGGACGCTGCCCTTCATTTGGATCTCCCGATCCTTTACATATCTGGGTACCCAAATCTCTCTCACCAAAACTATAATTAAAATAAACTCTGATTATCTCATTAAGGAACTACGGTCCTTGATACAATCTTACTCCCCTTCGCTGCTATCGTGGATTGCCAGAATTCAAATCACCAAAATGATACTATTTCCAAAAATATTATATTTTCTCCGTTGCATCCCTATACACTTTCCCAGAAAAACCCTTAACCTTCTCCAATCCATTTTGGGCAAATTCATTTGGATGAATAAACCTCATAGAATCAGTTCCTCAACGTTAACTTTACCTACCACCTTGGGAGGGATGGGAGCCCCCAACATTCACTTTTACTACAGAGCAATTAATCTGGAGATCTCACAAATATGGTGGATCCCCAAGGCTGAAGCAAACTCCCTACCTCTGTGGCTACAAATAGAATCCTGGTATGCCCCACAAAATTCAACTCGTCTCTTGTTGGAGTCGCACCTCCTCCGCCATAGGCCCGGAAACCTCCCTCTGAAGTCCATGCAAGCAGTGCTTGAAGTTTGGTCTGGGGTCAGCCATTTACTCCTGAAAGGCTTATATATGTACATAACTCTGAGGGCTGTGGAGTGCTGTGTAGACTCTCCAGCTTTCTCCCTGGCAAAATGGCGGAGGGCGGGCGCTAAACAACTGTCAGATGTGCTGCTCAATGCCAAAATACAATCATTTATAGCTCTGAAGGAGAAATATGGTCTTTCTAATGCTGACTATTTTTCTTACCTTCAACTAAAAGACTTTCTCAGATCCATAGTCATCCCAATGGAAGACGCACTGGCCAGTCCCCGCAGGTCATAGCGATTTTTAAACAAACAACAGCTGCCAACAGGGGTATCTCCATTTTTTACAGGGCCATGTCAGAGGTACAAGCTGAGTCTAAGCTCCCGTTTATGACGAAATGGGAAGCTCTTCTATCATTCACCTCACCTGTAGAGGACTGGATGAAGGCGTCAACCCATGCTCTTTCTTATACCTCATGCCTGAACCATCATGAGCAGGCAAAAAAACTTCAATTCGGATGGTACCTGACTCCAGACAAAATTGCTAGTTTTAAAAAAGGTCCTCGAACAGGGAAGAATTTATGCTGGAAAAACTGTGGAGAAGTCGGAACTACCACACATGTCTGGTGGCATTGTCTGGGCATTCGCTCTTTTTGGTCACAAGTCAACCATTTGATATGTACTACTACCGGACTCAATCTCACGTTGACTCCTCAGATGGCCTTACTAGGTTTAGAAATTCAGGACTTACCTCGAGGACTGAGACCAATTATTTCAAATATACTTATAGCAGCTCGATACTGCATAACTAAATACTGGAAAAATCCCACCTTCCTGTCTATACAGGAAGTCATCTCCCAACTTAATCTACACTTCAATTACGAACTGATCCTATCATCAGAAACAGCTAAACGCACGAAAATCATTAATTGGTGGGACACATGGGTGAGCTCGCAGCATAATAACGTTGTAATAACAAACTAAACATACCGTATATACTCGTGTATAAGCCGAGTTTTTCAGCCCAAAAATTGGGCTGAAAAGTCCCCCCTCGGCTTATACACGAGTCACTATACGGGGTGAGTGGGGTGGGGGCTCTGTCCGGGTGCTGGGGAGGCAGGAGGAGGCGGGGGGGAGGCTGCTGTATGAGCGGCCCCGTCACGTGGGGCCGCTCATTACATATGCACTGCATCCCCCTGTCAATCAGCGCCAGGGGGAGCAGTGCATATAGGTAGATAATGCCCCACAAATGCTGGCACACGTCCCCCCTGTTGTAAGGCCCCCCCTGCTGAATACTTACCATCCCTGGTCTTCAGCAGCACCCCGGCGCCGGTCCTCTGTGCTCCGGTCCTCCGCGATCCCGTCCTCTGTGCTCCGCTCCACGGCTGCATCCGGGTTCCCCGCGCGTCGCCGACGCGATGACGTCATTGCTTCTGCGACGCGCGGGGAACCCGGATGCAGCCGTGGAGCGGAGCACAGAGGACGGGATCGCGGAGGACCGGAGCACAGAGGACCGGCGCCGGGGTGCTGCTGAAGACCAGGGATGGTAAGTAATCAGCAGGGGGGGGCTTACAACAGGGGGGACGTGTGCCAGCATTTGTGTGGGGCTGCAATACCACTGGGGCTGCAATACCACTGGGGCTGCTGTATACTGGGGCTGCAATACCACTGGGGCTGCTGTATATAGGGGCTGTATACTGGGGCTGCAATACCACTGGGGCTGCTGTATATAGGGGCTGTATACACCACTGGGGCTGCAATACCACTGGGGCTGCTGTATATAGGGGCTGCTGTATACACCACTGGGGCTGCAATACCACTGGGGCTGCTGTATATAGGGGCTGCTGTATACACCACTGGGGCTGCAATACCACTGGGGCTGCTGTATATAGGGGCTGCTGTATACACCACTGGGGCTGCAATACCACTGGGGCTGCTGTATATAGGGGCTGCTGTATACACCACTGGGGCTGCAATACCACTGGGGCTGCTGTATATAGGGGCTGCTGTATACACCACTGGGGCTGCAATACCACTGGGGCTGCTGTATATAGGGGCTGCAATACCACTGGGGCTGCAATACCACTGGGGCTGCTGTATATAGGGGCTGCTGTATACACCACTGGGGCTGCAATACCACTGGGGCTGCTGTATATAGGGAGTGCAATACCACTAGGGCTGCTGTATATACCACTGGGGGCTGCTGTATATACCACTGGGGGCTGCTGTATATCATACTGCTGGGGCCTGTATACCACTGCTGGGGGCTGCATACCTGTGCTGGGGTCCACCCTCGGCTTATACGCGAGTCAATAGATTTTCCCAGGTTTTGGGGGCAAAAGTAGGGGGGTCGGCTTATACACGGGTCGGCTTATACACGAGTATATACGGTACTTGTAAAGCGACTAATGATAAAGCTAGTTTAAGTAATATTATTAATTGCACTACATCCACCTATCTTGGGTTCCCTAGCCGACCTGCTATCTGCTTTCCCCTCCCCCCCTTCTCCCCTACCTTCCCTAAGTTTATCCACCCTTCCCTGTTTGTCCCAACAAAATTTGTACTTTTTGATTATACTTTAATGAATAGATGCACACTTAATTGTCTATTTGACTGCCTGATTTCTCACTGCACCCAATGTTTGGGTGCAATTTCATTTGATTTAAATATGTTATGTGTTTGAAAATACTCTAATAAAAACATAATGATTCAAAAAACAAATAAACGCAAAAATTATCGACCTAAATTTAATACTAGCATGAAGCCCAATATGTGACGAAAAAACAATCTCCGAATTGCTAGGATCGGTTGAAGCGTTCCAGAGATATTACCTCATAAAGGGACAATGGTCAAAATTGCAAAAAATGCCAAGGTCTTTAGAGTCAAAATACAATATACAAAAATGGGCGCACACCTCCTAGTACTGGGTGCTAGCATGAAAAAAATATATATACTTACTAGAAGAGGATTCTGCTGCACACCAGCACTTCATGTCATCAGGGAAAAAGCACAAGGCTAACAAGTGTTATTTCAATGTGTGAACAGGAATCAAGAATATATTGGAAAGCTACTGAAAGCTAACTAAGGATAAATGTGAAAATATTAGTTGAAATGCAATGGCCATGACATTTGTAAGCCCTAGCACCCAGTACTAGGAGGTGTGCGCCCATTTTTGTATATTGTATTATATAGTTGTTTGGTTGCAGCACCCTCCCCCCACCCAGTAACTGGTTTGAGAACCTACACATAGTCCAGACATTTTCCTTATAAGCAGGTTTTAATTGCACCCAGGGCATTATCCCATTCACACACCTAGACTGCAGACATGAGGTTCATAGATAGGACCCAGTAGAAGTGAAAAAAACCTTGAAAGTCGGTTACTGGGCTTACAAATGTCATGGCCATTGCATTTCAACTAATATTTTCACATTTATCCTTAGTTAGCTTTCAGTAGCTTTCCAATATATTCTTGATTCCTGTTCACACATTGAAATAACACTTGTTAGCCTTGTGCTTTTTCCCTGATGACATGAAGTGCTGGTGTGCAGCAGAATCCTCTTTTAGAGTCAAAATAGGCTGGGGTGAAGGGGTTAATCTTGCTAACTTCTACCAAGTAGGAAAACTACAACCTGATCTTGAAAATTAAAAAAATATAAGCAATTAAGGAAGTGTGACCATACAATTACTGTTAAAATATTGCATCAATAATGTAGTAAGTTGACTGGTATGAGAGTGACATAAAGAATTAGTAAAACAGTACAGTATGTCTACTGTTGGCCGTCTTTAATGGAATGTGCCTTTAGAAAAAAAAAGTCTATTGTGTTAGGCTACTTTGATGCTAGTGTTTTTGTGAATCTGGAAGAATGCGGGTAAATCCTGCATCACCCCGGAATGAGGCAACTGTATGCACCCGCACCGATATGATTACTGATCTGGGCTCACGGATCATTGACAATATTGGTGCGGGAGCAAACAGTTTCTTCCGGCTTCATACCTGTTTTTGCTTGATCCAGGGACAAATGAAAGACCCGTGGTGTGTTATGTGGACCTGCATTGTGTCCATGCGCAGTTCCAAAACCTGGATCTGGGTGTCAGGATTCAGCGTTATCCAAAGTCCCCCAGGTCCGGGTAACAGAGAGCTCCATTCATCCTGCACTATCTCGGATCTGGGTGGTCACGATTTTTAACACAGAGACCAAAAATGCACCAAGTTGCGTTTTTGTTCTCTGGGAATAAAACGTGACCACCCGTATCACAGAAAAAAGTACAAAACTGAATGCAAGTTCACCTGGTCTCATTAAAAGTCAATGTTTGCCTTTAAAACTACCCATTAACCAGAAGAAAAATGTGAAACTTTTATTATTCGCATGGATTGTGATATAGTTAAATTTTAAAAAAAAACACAACTTCTGTATTACACAATAGCTCATTTTTTGAAGAAATTTTTCATTTTAAATTTATAATTTTTTTTTAAATTCTGTAGGTGTAACGCACAATAACAGCTCCAGTGGCGCAATCGGTTAGCGCCGCGGTACTTATAAAGCAGTAACTGGTGGGCAATGCTGAGGTTGTGAGTTCAACCCTCACCTGGAGCATTCTTTTATTATCTTCCCTTGTCATTTTTTACTAATGTGATTAGGTAAAGTCTCTTGAGTCCCATCATGATCTAGTTGCACATTTAAGAGAAATAAGAGATATTTCCGTTTTGTAGATTATGTTTTTAAGTTACCGTATGTTAGAAAAGTCTCTTCTGTTGGCCTGATTCTCAGCAAAAACAACGAAGAACAAGATATGATTGTTTTCAAGATGGAGTACAATTTACAAAATCAAAAAAAACGTCACTTTAATAAGTAACACAACTAGCCCCAGTGGCCTAATGGATAAGGCACTGGCCTCCTAAGCCAGGGATTGTGGGTTCAAGTCCCATCTGGGGTGTTGGCAGGTTCGCAACAGGTCTATTTTAACTGTTATGTTTGCTAGTACATTCAATCTTGCAAACGTCTACCAAGTAGGAACACTACAACTCGATCTTGAAAAGTAAAAAAAATATAATCAATTAAGGAAGTGTGACCATACAATTACTGTTAAAATATTTCATCAAGAATGTAGTAAGTTGACTGGTATGAGAGTGACATAAAGAATTAGTAAAACAGTACAGTATGTCTACTGTTGGCCGTCTTTAATGGAATGTGTCTTTAGAAAAAAACGTCTATCGTGTTAGGCTACTTTGATGCTAGTGTTTTTGTGAATCTGGAAGAATGCGGGTAAATCCTGCATCACCCCGGAATGAGGCAACTGTATGCACCCGCACCGATATGATTACTGATCTGGGCTCACGGATCATTGACAATATTGGTGCGGGAGCAAACAGTTTCTTCCGGCTTCATACCTGTTTCTGCTTGATCCAGGGACAAATGAAAGACCCGTGGTGTGTTATGTGGACCTGCATTGTGTCCATGCGCAGTTCCAAAACCTGGATCTGGGTGTCAGGATTCAGCGTTATCCAAAGTCCCCCAGGTCCGGGTAACAGAGAGCTCCATTTTAATTCATCCTGCACTATCTCGGATCTGGGTGGTCACGATTTTTAACACACAGAGACCAAAAATGCACCAAGTTGCGTTTTTGTTCTCTGGGAATAAAACGTGACCACCCGTATCACAGAAAAAAGTGCAAAACTGAATGCAAGTTCACCTGGTCTCATTAAAAGTCAATGTTTGCCTTTAAAACTACCCATTAACCAGAAGAAAAATGTGAAACTTTTATTATTCGTATGGATTGTGATATAGTTAAATTTAAAAAAAAAAACACAACTTCTGTATTACACAATAGCTCATTTTTTGAAGAAATTTTTCATTTTAAATTTATAATTTTTTTTAAAATTCTGTAGGTGTAACGCACAATAACAGCTCCAGTGGCGCAATCGGTTAGCGCGCGGTACTTATAAAGCAGTAACTGGTGGGCAATGCCGAGGTTGTGAGTTCAACCCTCACCTGGAGCATTCTTTTCTTATCTTCCCTTGTCATTTTTTACTAATGTGATTAGGTAAAGTCTCTTGAGTCCCATCATGATCTAGTTGCACATTTAAGAGAAAATAAGAGATATTTCCGTTTTGTAGATTATGTTTTTAAGTTACCGTATGTTAGAAAAGTCTCTTCTGTTGGCCTGATTCTCAGCAAAAACAACGAAGAACAAGATATGATTGTTTTCAAGATGGAGTACAATTTACAAAATCAAAAAAACGTCACTTTAATAACTAACACAACTAGCCCCAGTGGCCTAATGGATAAGGCACTGGCCTCCTAAGCCAGGGATTGTGGGTTCAAGTCCCATCTGGGGTGTTGGCAGGTTCGCAACAGGTCTATTTTAACTGTTATGTTTGCTAGTACATTCAATCTTGCAAACGTCTACCAAGTAGGAACACTACAACTCGATCTTGAAAAGTAAAAAAAATATAATCAATTAAGGAAGTGTGACCATACAATTACTGTTAAAATATTTCATCAAGAATGTAGTAAGTTGACTGGTATGAGAGTGACATAAAGAATTAGTAAAACAGTACAGTATGTCTACTGTTGGCCGTCTTTAATGGAATGTGTCTTTAGAAAAAAACGTCTATCGTGTTAGGCTACTTTGATGCTAGTGTTTTTGTGAATCTGGAAGAATGCGGGTAAATCCTGCATCACCCCGGAATGAGGCAACTGTATGCACCCGCACCGATATGATTACTGATCTGGGCTCACGGATCATTGACAATATTGGTGCGGGAGCAAACAGTTTCTTCCGGCTTCATACCTGTTTCTGCTTGATCCAGGGACAAATGAAAGACCCGTGGTGTGTTATGTGGACCTGCATTGTGTCCATGCGCAGTTCCAAAACCTGGATCTGGGTGTCAGGATTCAGCGTTATCCAAAGTCCCCCAGGTCCGGGTAACAGAGAGCTCCATTTTAATTCATCCTGCACTATCTCGGATCTGGGTGGTCACGATTTTTAACACAGAGACCAAAAATGCACCAAGTTGCGTTTTTGTTCTCTGGGAATAAAACGTGACCACCCGTATCACAGAAAAAAGTGCAAAACTGAATGCAAGTTCACCTGGTCTCATTAAAAGTCAATGTTTGCCTTTAAAACTACCCATTAACCAGAAGAAAAATGTGAAACTTTTATTATTCGTATGGATTGTGATATAGTTAAATTTATAAAAAAAAAACACAACTTCTGTATTACACAATAGCTCATTTTTTGAAGAAATTTTTCATTTTAAATTTATAATTTTTTTTAAAATTCTGTAGGTGTAACGCACAATAACAGCTCCAGTGGCGCAATCGGTTAGCGCGCGGTACTTATAAAGCAGTAACTGGTGGGCAATGCCGAGGTTGTGAGTTCAACCCTCACCTGGAGCATTCTTTTCTTATCTTCCCTTGTCATTTTTTACTAATGTGATTAGGTAAAGTCTCTTGAGTCCCATCATGATCTAGTTGCACATTTAAGAGAAAATAAGAGATATTTCCGTTTTGTAGATTATGTTTTTAAGTTACCATATGTTAGAAAAGTCTCTTCTGTTGGCCTGATTCTCAGCAAAAACAACGAAGAACAAGATATGATTGTTTTCAAGATGGAGTACAATTTACAAAATCAAAAAAACGTCACTTTAATAAGTAACACAACTAGCCCCAGTGGCCTAATGGATAAGGCACTGGCCTCCTAAGCCAGGGATTGTGGGTTCAAGTCCCATCTGGGGTGTTGGCAGGTTCGCAACAGGTCTATTTTAACTGTTATGTTTGCTAGTACATTCAATCTTGCAAACGTTCTACCAAGTAGGAACACTACAACTCGATCTTGAAAAGTAAAAAAAATATAATCAATTAAGGAAGTGTGACCATACAATTACTGTTAAAATATTTCATCAAGAATGTAGTAAGTTGACTGGTATGAGAGTGACATAAAGAATTAGTAAAACAGTACAGTATGTCTACTGTTGGCCGTCTTTAATGGAATGTGTCTTTAGAAAAAAACGTCTATCGTGTTAGGCTACTTTGATGCTAGTGTTTTTGTGAATCTGGAAGAATGCGGGTAAATCCTGCATCACCCCGGAATGAGGCAACTGTATGCACCCGCACCGATGTGATTACTGATCTGGGCTCATGGATCATTGACAATATTGGTGCGGGAGCAAACAGTTTCTTCCGGCTTCATACCTGTTTCTGCTTGATCCAGGGACAAATGAAAGACCCGTGGTGTGTTATGTGGACCTGCATTGTGTCCATGCGCAGTTCCAAAACCTGGATCTGGGTGTCAGGATTCAGCGTTATCCAAAGTCCCCCAGGTCCGGGTAACAGAGAGCTCCATTTTAATTCATCCTGCACTATCTCGGATCTGGGTGGTCACGATTTTTAACACAGAGACCAAAAATGCACCAAGTTGCGTTTTTGTTCTCTGGGAATAAAACGTGACCACCCGTATCACAGAAAAAAGTACAAAACTGAATGCAAGTTCACCTGGTCTCATTAAAAGTCAATGTTTGCCTTTAAAACTACCCATTAACCAGAAGAAAAATGTGAAACTTTTATTATTCGTATGGATTGTGATATAGTTAAATTTAAAAAAAAAACACAACTTCTGTATTACACAATAGCTCATTTTTTATATCCAATCAATTTTTATTAGAAAGAGTTGTACATCTTATGCATGTTTACATGTTACATAATGTCGATACAGAGTGGAATCTGGCATACATTTATAACAATGGGAAAAATCATTGACCATATGTAGAGTAAGTTGGTATGCATTTGTGACACTGGGAAAATCTATAACTCCTTCGGGGATATGTTGTTGGAGTGAGGGAGGGGGAGGGGAAGAACCGTGTGGGACAGGGGAGGAGGGGGAGGGGGTATACGAGGGTCCTAAGATTTGAGGGTTATCGTTGGCGCCCTGTGGCCGTTGAACCTCAGGGGTATTCTATTGGGTCAGTTGGTCCCGGGAGGAGCAGTCTGTGGGGGCTCCTATTTGGTTCTGGAAAATCCCCAGGTCGCAGGCGGCCTGGGGGTTGCAGGTGTGGCTAGAGTATTGGTACTCTGCCTTTTTTCTTTGAGTGGGTTGAAAGGGCCAGTGGGGGTGGGGGGAGTGTGGGGGCGGTGGCGGGTATGGTGTTCAGGAGAGGGAGGGAGAAACAAAAAAAGGAAATCGGAATATGAAATAAAATGAACAAGAGAAAGTTAAGGTGAGGCAAGGGGGAACAAAGGAGTACGAGGAGTGGAGAGTGGTGGGGGTATATGGGGTTCGGGGATGGGTGTATCACTGGGGGAAGTGGCATTGGGGGGGGGGGGGGGGGGTTGGTGGGGGGCGTCCGGGTCCCTTGCGTCTCCTACCAGTGTAGTGTGGCCTAGGCTCAATGTTGCTGTAGGAATAGTTTGCTGAAGTTGGGGGAATCCTTAAACAAGATCCACTCCATCCAGGTGGTATTGTATCTGTCCGTCGAGCCGGTGCTGTCAGCCGCCAGCTCCTCCATTCGGCAGATGTCCAGCATTTCCGTGCACCAGTCAGCTATGGGCGGCTTTTCTGGTGATTTCCAGTATCGTGGGATGATTGAGCGGGCGACCGACATGCAGAAGCGTAGTATATCCCTTTTAATGTTCTTTACTGACCCGGGGTATACTGACAGCAAGGCAATCTCGGGGTTGCCGACCAATTGTTTGCCTGTTATGAGGTTATAGTTTCGGAAAACCCCTTCCCAGAAGCCCCTGATTGCTGGGCAGTTCCACCAAATGTGTAGCATGGTTCCTTCTTCTGTTCCGCATCGCCAGCATGTGCTTGGGACCGAGGGAAGATTACGTGGAGGCGGTCTGGGCAGCGGTACCACCTATATAGTATTTTGTAGTTTCTTTCCTGGGCTGTGCATGTGTTCGCCATCTTGTGTGTAAATAGGAAGCTTTTCTTCCATTCAGGCTGGGAGAACTCTTTCCCCAATTCCTTCTCCCAGGCCAGTTGGAAGGAGCGTTTGTTGGCCGCCCTCTCTCTTAAGATAGTACGGTGTATCTCAGAGACTGCGTGGGTGGGGGGGGATTCGCGTGTAAACAGTTCCTCTATAGGTGAGGGGAGTTGTCTGATCCCGCCTGACTGTGCTGTCGAGGTAAGGTAGGATTGCAGTTGGAGGAATTCTAACCTCTGTAGGGGCTTGGGGGTCGGGTGTCGTTGAAGTGTCTCCAAGGGGGGCATTTCACCTAGGTGTAGGATGTGTCCTATGCGGACGTCCTCTGCTCTTGTCCAGCAGAGGAACGTGTGTCTGTGCATCCCTGGTTGGAAGGCGGGGTTTGAGAAGAGAGGGGTGAGTGGGCTTAGTGACCCCCTCTCTGGTGTCCCGTTGGTGTAGGATTGCCATATTCGCAGGGTGTCTTTGGTGAGGCTGCAGGTGATATCAATCTGTTGCAGGTCTAGGGGGCGTAGCCATGGGAGGTACCGTAAGTGGACTCTCACCCCTTCTTGTTCCAGGGTCACCCAGCGTTTGGAGAGGGATCGGTATTGCCAGTCAATTAGACGTACCAGGGATGTCGCTATAAAGTATCTGTGGGGGTCTGGTAGCCCCATTCCTCCTGTTTCAGGGGAGTCAGATAAGATTTTCCTGTGAACCCTTGGCCTTTCTCCTTTCCATACGAATTTCCCTATAAGAGAGCGTAATTTGGAGAAGAAGTCTCTGCAGGGTAGGATGGGGACAGTCTGGTAGGTGTATAGGAGTCGGGGGAGGATGTCCATCCGTATTACATTTATCCTCCCCAGCCAGGATATTTGCAGTGTCCGGTATGTGGCCAATTGTGTTTCTAGTTGGGAGAGGAGAGGCTGGTAGTTGAGCATGTATAATTTCGACAGGTCGGGTGGGATATGTACCCCTAGATATTTAATGCTTTCATCTTTCCACTTAAAGGGGAAGCTTGATTTTAGGGAAGATACATCTTTTGCGGCTAGAGATATATTCAATGCCTCTGATTTGGAGAAATTTATTTTGAAGTTGCTTAAGGAGCCAAAGGTCTCGAACTCCCGTAGGATACAAGGTATCGAGATCCGTGGTTGGGAGATGTAGAGGAGGAGATCGTCGGCATATAGGGCCGCCTTGTGGTGGTACGAGCTAGTCTGGAGACCGTGGATGTCGTTATTTCCTCTAATGGCGTTTGCCAGGTGTTCTATAACCACCACGAAGAGGAGGGGGGATAGGGGGCACCCCTGTCGAGTTCCGTTGTTGATCTTGAACGGGGCTGACAGGGCACCATTAACTCGGACCTTGGCTGATGGAGCGAAGTAAAGGGAGAGCAATTTGTGTAGAAATTTGGGGCCAAGACCAATCTGTATCAGTGCCTCCTTCATGAAGCCCCAGTGGACTCTGTCGAAGGCTTTTTCCGCATCAATTGATAGTAGGCCGAGGGGGACCTTTTGTAGTTTTGCCTTATTTATGAGGAGTAAGGTCTTGATTGTGTTGTCCCTAGCTTCGCGTCCTTTGACAAAGCCCACCTGGTCCATGTTGATGATAGAGGGGAGAAGGGGCGCTAGTCTTTCTGCCAGGATCTTTGAATACAGCTTTATGTCGATGTTTAGTAGGGAGATAGGTCTGTAGTTGGTTGCCAAATTCGGGTCCCTCCCTGGTTTGGGTAAGATACTAATGTGGGCCTATAGGGATTGCGGGGCAAAGTTTGTTTCGGCCGAGATTGAGTTGAAGGTGGCCTGCATCTGGGGCAGTAATTGTGTCTGGAGTGTTTTGTAAAATGTCGGGGTGAACCCATCGGGTCCCGGGCATTTAGAGGTTGGCGAGGAGTTTATGGCCTTCAGGATCTCTTGTTCTGTGATCTCGGCTTCCAGGGCCTCGATGTCTGCTGCTTCGAGACGGGGGAGTGCTGTGGAGGTAATGTATTCCTGGGTCCTTCTGAGGAGGTTCTCGGGTGTCATGTCTGAGAATCGGCCTTTGAGGTTGTATAGATCTTTGTAGTATGATCGGAACACTGCAATATCTCAGTCGGGTTGTATGTGTCTTTGCCACTCGATGATCTGATCTTAGGTATGTACGTGCAGTTTGGCCTAGGGTGTAGTAGGCGGGCTAATGGTCGGCCGCACTTGTTCGCCGCCCTGTAGAAGTAACACCTTGACCTCTCCGTCTGTCGTTTGAATTTCTGATCTAGGATTGTTTTGAGCTCTTGTCGTTTCAGGACTAGCTCGGCTAGGGCCTCCTGCTCTAGGGTCTTCTTATGTGTCATCTCCAGGCTGTGGATTTGTGAGAGGAGGTTTGTGATTGTTTCCGATCGCATCTTTTTGAGTCTAGTCCCATTTTTTATTAGGGTTCCCCTCAGGTAGCTCTTCAGGGCCTCCCATTTGAGGGGCTGGGGTGTTGGGTCTGGGATGTGGACCTGGGAGAATGTCTCTATGTCGTTTTTCAGATCTGTCAGACATACGTTGTCTTTTAGGAGGTTGTCGTTGAGTCTCCAGGTCCATGGTTTCTGGGTCGAGTCTGGTAAGGTTAGGGTTAGGAACGTCGGGGCGTGATCTGACAGGTATAGGTCACCAATAGTGGCAGATGGGTCCCAGGTGAGGGCATGGTGGCCTATTAGGAACATGTCTATGCGGCTGTAAGAGTTATGTACGTGTGAGTAGTAGGTGTAGTCTCTACCTTGGGGATTAAGGATCCGCCATATGTCTACCAGCTGGAGAGTATGGAGGAGCTTTTTGAAGGCTTTCAGCCGTCTGATCGGGATTGTGCTTCTCCCGGATGTGGAGTCACAGGTGGGGTCCATTGTAAAATTGAAGTCGCCTCCGATTATTGTTGTCCCCTCGGCGAAGTCAGCGAGGCGGGTCAGGAGGGCTCACCCAACCTTAGTTTGGTCTCTGTTGGGTAGGTACCAATTGACCACTGTTAAGATAGTGTTGGTCACTCGTAGTTTGAGGAACACGTATCTCCCCCCTGGGTCGATCTGAGAGTCGAGAACTGTGTGGGTCAGGTTTTTGTGTATCGCGATTGATACTCCCCTCGATCTGGAGTCGGGGTTGGTGCTGTGTAGCCATGTCGGGTAGTGTTTGTTGTTTAGGTTGGGTATGGACCCTGTTTTAAAGTGTGTCTCCTGCAGTAGTACGAGCTGGGTCCGCCTTCTGTTCATGTCGTAGAGGATTTGGGAGCGTTTTTGGGGGGTATTGAGTCCTCTTGCGTTGAGGGTTCCAATGTTTAGGGTGGCCTTGCTGTTGGGGGACTCCTTGGTCCTTCTATGAGTAGTTAGGCTCGGTGGCTGGGCCGAGGCCCCCCGTTGTGTCGCCATGGGACCCGGATGTGGGAGTGGAGGTGGGAGTGTGTGTGGGAGAGTGTGGGGGGGTGTGGTCGGGGAGGGGTGGTGGAGTTTCGCGGGGAGGGTTGCCAACTCCGAGCGTGGAGTCAGCGGTGTGGGTGGGGTCGCTCTTGGAACTGCCGCACCTGCCAGCAGAGTGCGGCTCCCCTTTGGGGTGGTTAGCCTTTCCTAGCGGAGTGGAGTCTCCCCACGCCGGGGTCTCATGTTGTGGTGGCATCACGGTGGACTAATTAACAGTGACTGCTGAGGTTGTGCCACGTAGTGGTGTGTCAGGTGTGGGAAGGGAAAGGGGTTTGGCAGCCCGATCACTCCCGTGTTGCGGGGCTTAGTTGGCGGCTGGTTTTCCGCGCAGTTTAGGGGGTGGGTTAGGGTGTGAGCGCACCGGCGCGGGGCCAGGGCACCTGCAATGCGTGTTTTTATCGCACCACAGTTTGAGCAATGTTGCTTGGTGTCTTGGAGCTCTACCGTGGGTGTCCAGCTTTCTGTAATCTGGACAACCGCAAAGGAGGGAGGGGGGGGAAGGGACACGCGCCAGTGCTTCTCCACCCCTGAATGGTAAATTGGGAGACAGCTTGTGGGCCGCATTAAATTAAAGGACAGGTTTAGTGGCAAGTTAAAGGCAGATTAAGGGCGAGGTAGGGGGCAAGTTGAGATGACACTTTAACAGGCAAATTAACAGGTAGGTTAAGAGGCACATTAAGCAGAGAAATAGCAGGCATATTAACAGACAGATTAACAGGCTGATTAGGAGGCACATTAACGGGTATGGCCGGTCCCGCACCGCGGGGCAGACCCGACCGGGGCCGCCCGTGCAAACCAGACACCCCCGGACCGGATTTTGGCCCCCCCGCACACTATGGGGTCGGATAGTGGCCGGGCGGCAGCCCTCTGCCGCCCAGCCTCTACCCGTCCAGGACAAACCGGGGTAATTCAGAGCCCTCCCCCCTGGACGCAGAAACGCCGATTGCAGCGCTCCCGCGCCCGGGAGGGGAACACCGCCTCCATCTGCCCGTTCCCGGGCCGCCCCGGGTTCGCCCAAGTTCCCCTGGGCCCGGGACAACCCGACGCCCCCTAATGTGGGAGCCTATGGGGCCGGATTGCCCCGATCGGGGCGGTCCAGGAATCGGGCACCTGCGGCCGCCGACTCAGGACAGTGGCCCGGATGCACCAGCAGCCGCAGCCGTGCGCGGTAGCACACCGGATCGGAGGGCATATTGGCCCCCCGGCCCTGTGCGCTGATCCGATCCGGGGCCGCCAGGTCCACCCCGACAGCCCCTGGTCGGGTCCCCCCCCAGCGCGAGACCGGCCCAGGTCAAAAGGCACATTAAGAGGCAAATCAGAAGGCAAATCAAAAGGCAAATCAAAAGGCAAATCAAAAGGCAAATCAAAAGGCAAATCAAAAGGCAAATCAAAAGGGCAAATCAAAAGGCAAGTTAAAAGGCAAGTTAAAAGGCAAGTTAAAAGGCAAGTTAAAAGGCAAATTAAAAGGCAAATTAAAAGGCAAATTGAAAGGCAAATTGAAAGGCAGATTAGAAGGCAAATTAAAAGGTAAGTCCACAGGTAAATCAATAGGCGAATCAAAAGGCACATTAAAAGGCACATTAAGGCCTTGTTCACATTCTGCGTACTCTTCGAGCGCCTCCGTGCGCGCTTTTTGCCCCCAGCGCGCATCTGCGTCTCAGTTTGACAGCAATGCGAGTGGGCTTTCATTTCTGCTGTTTGCACGCAGCGCTGTTTTCGGCTGTATTTTCAAGGGGGGGGGGAGTGTACGCCCGCAGAGGGAGAGAGAGTGAGAGAAAAAAAAAAAAAAAAAAACATACATACAGGGGCGCGGATATGTTTGTTCCTTACGCTTTTTGACGCGCCCCCCCCTTAGGCCCCGTAGTAGCCGCTGGGGTTACGCCTCGCTGTTCAGCCCATGTGCTACCCCAGCGGGATGCGTGGCGCTGACGCCACATGGTGGCGGTAGACCCCCCTCCGTGACCTCCACCGTAGCCTCACCTGATCCCGCAGCGCCCTACATCCCGTGAAATCGTTGGTATAGGACGCCGAGCGTGCCCGAAACAGCGGCAACCCCCCATTCGCCTATCGCCCAGCTGCCGGGAGCAGCAGGGGCCCCGAGTACGTGGCGGGCAGGCAAGCATAAAAGTCCCCAGCATTCCCCGCATCCGACTCCGCAGCGCGTAGCAACCCGCTAAACCAAATGGGCGACTTCCCTGTTACTTCTGCAGGCTACGCTGTGTGTAGATGCACCCGCATATCCATGTGGGGTCTCTTTTGTGCCTCTCCGCTTAGGCTAGTATGCCGAGAAAAGCGCTCGGGCAAAGAAATAAAAAAAAAATAAAAATATATATAAAAAAAAAAAAAAAATTAAATAAATAAATAAAAAAGGGGAGGCACAAGAAGAGCGCTGTGTGTGAACACGGCCCAGAAGACAAATCAAAAGGCAATCAGTGGGCAAGTCAATAGGCAAATCAATAGGCAAATCAAAAGGCAAATCAATAGGCAAATCAAACAACAAATCAAAAGGCAAATCAAAAGGCAAATCAAAAGGCAGATCGATAGGTTGGTTTTGGCTGGACCCACACTGCGGTTCCCCGTTGAGGCCCGGGGGAGATCCTGTTGAGGGGGAACTGTGGGTGGGGGATTGATGTTTGTTCAGGAGTCTCCCCCGTTCCCAGCTCGCGGGAAGGGGGGGGTCCCCGCAGTGCGAGGCCAGCCCTAGACGACATGTCAGGGTGCTTCCACACGACAGCTTTTTCTTTCCCCCTCCCCCTTTTCTTCCTCCCTCCCCTTCTCTTCTCCCTTCTTTCCTTCCTACCCTCTTCCCCCTCCCCTTTTCCTTCCTTCCTTTTTCCCTCTCCGTTCATGGGATCCAACTTTTTGTAGTACCCCACCAACCGTAAAGGACACCACAGGGGAAGGCCCATTCCGCGTACGGGTCCGCGATTATCGCGGACCCGGACATGGCAGGGCGCCTCCACCTCCGTAATGTACAAGGTACACCGCAGGCGTGAAGAAACCCCATCTCGGCTCCTACCTCTACCTAACCGCGCCTCCGCGGTGCATATCATCCACCGCCGAAGCACAATCAGAGGGGCTGGAGCAGCTTTAGTGCACCGAGCATGTTCAGCACCAATCGGAAACAGGCTCGGAGGGAGATCGGCGGTTTCCCAGGTCTGCGCTCATTGACCCCCATGCTAGAGGCCTCGGGCCGGATCGGACCCGGCCCCACCGCCGTCCGGCTCCGCAGGACCCGAGTCCCCTCTGTGCCCAACGTCGGAGCGGACTCCGACCCCAGGCCCAGCAGATAACTGGATGCAAATCAGGTCCCGCGAAACCGGGCGCCACCCAGGCCAAACCC
Source organism: Allobates femoralis (assembly GCA_033576535.1). Lineage (NCBI taxonomy): Eukaryota > Metazoa > Chordata > Amphibia > Anura > Aromobatidae > Allobates > Allobates femoralis. The sequence goes on from JARQOC010000004.1 coordinate 65,847,865, forward strand.
GGCCCGACCCCCACAGGACAACCTGGGGGGGTCAAATCAGATCCGCGGCTGTTCGTTTTACAACGGACGGCCACGGATCCGGCAAAGCCACAGTGTGAGAGCACCCCTAGTCGGTAGTTTGATGGGTGGGGGAAAAGGCAGAATAAAGGCACAATTGAAGGCTAATTGAGAGGCAAATTGATGGGTTAAAATGGAGGGGCAAGTTAAAGTAGTCCGTTGAGTGGGGGGCCTCCCTGGGGCAGTGGCCTCTGCCTGATCGGCCGGTGTGTGCCATTGCGGGGGTTGTGTGGGAGTCAGCTTCTTCTGTTATGGCCAGGATCCTTCCTCCCAGGCCCCTTGCCCCCCCCCTTGTTTGATGCCGTGGTCGTCGCTCTCTGGGGGTTCGGATCTCTGCTCCTCCCCCCTGTGTGCTGGGCCACTCCGTGATGCGGATTCCAGAGGAAGGGATCCCTAGACTCTCCAGGAACGTGGGGATGTCCCTCGGGTGTGAGACCGAGAGTGACTGACCGTCCCTGCGGACCTGGAGGCGGAACGGGAAGCCCCATGAGTATGGGATATCGCTTCTGCGGAGCACCTCCAATAGTGGTCTGAGGGCTCTGCGCTTCTGGAGAGTGCGGCGGGACAGGTCCTGCATGAGCTGGATCGGGTTGCCTTGGAATTGCACGGTTTCTTGGTTCCGCGCCTTTGTTAGGATATCCTCTTTGGCTCTAAAATTGTGGACTCTACAAATTATGTCCCTGGGTCTAGCGCCTTCTAGTGGGGGGGGGCCTAAAGCTCTATGTGCCCTGTCGAATTCCAGGGGGGTATTTTCAGGTTTGTTGCGGACGGAGTTGAGAAACCCCCGGAGTGTGGCATCTAAATCTCTGGCGGGGATGGATTCTGGAAGACCCCGGACCCTGATATTATTTCTCCTATCACGGTTCTCCAGGTCCTCCATTAGGTCCATTATGTGGTCAGATGTTGACGTTTGGAGGGAGACCTGCTGTTCCAGGAATATTAGGCGGCCCGTTAGCTCTGCTATGATGGTTTCATAGGAGTCAACTTTCCTAGCCAGTTGCTGGCACTCGCCCCTCAGTGTCGCTGCCTCTGCCCTGAATGAGGATTCGAGTCTGATGAGGTAGCCTTCCATCTCCTCTCTGGTAGGGATGGATTGGATACGGGCTCTCAGGTCGCTCCAAACCCCCCCGTCTGCCGCCTGGGTCATGGGGGGGGCCTGCGGGGGTGCCATGTGGATCAGGTATTCAGTAGCTGGGCCTGTGGGGGGACCAGTGTTAGGCCATACAGAGTGTGGTGAGGTCTGGGTGTTGCTAGGCCCTGGGTAGCCCCGGGGGTCTTGGGGCCTTTGTGGCTGGATGTGGGTCCCCCAGAGGGCCGGGTGTAGGGGGCCGCAGGGCCCCATCGTTCCTGCTGTTGGGATTGGGGCTCTGTGGGGTGGAAACCCTAAGTGGCCGGTCCCCCCCCCTTGCCCTTTACCTTCCTCTGTTGCCGTTGTGTCTCCCGTCGGTCCTGTGGTGCACGGTGCTGAATGTCCGGTCTGGTCGTCTGTCTGGGGGCCACGGCGTTCTTTTGCGGCCCCTTGCACGTGTGGCCTCATTTCGGCGGCCAGGTGGTGTGGGGGTGAATGTGTGTCCCTCTCACCTCTCTGGGGGCCGCAGTGATCCCCTGCAGCCCCTGAGGTCTGTGGCCGCGTTTCTGTATCTGCAGCCTGGCCTTGTGGGGGTGTGTGCATGCCCCTCTCCTGTCTCTGGGGACCGCAGTGATCCCCTGTTGTGGCCTCCAGGGTGTGCAGTTGCGTTGGACCGTGTTGGGGCAGATGCGTGGCTCCCTCCTCTCTCCGGGGGCTGCGGCGCTCTCCCGCGGCCTCCGGCTTGTGTGTGTGTGTTGCCGGGGCAACAGTTTCACTGTGCCGGCCGGCGTCTGCTGAGTGAGGATGTGCGGCTGTGCTCCGGAGGCGGTCCCCGCTTTCCTCGCCGGTACCTTGTGTTCCTCTGTCTGTTTGATGTCGGGCCCTTTCCTGCCCGCTGTGTCCTCCCACGTGGTCCGCCATCTTGCCGGTGGAGCGGGTCGCTTTTGTCTTGTCTGCGCTCCTAAGGTAGTGCTGGATGTTGGTTGCCCCGACCACCGGGGGGCCCAGGCGGGTGCCGGGCTTGGTGCCTTTCCTTTTAACCGGCATAGGGTGCCGATGCGGTCACTGCTGCAGCTGGTGGTGAGATTTTGCCGGCGTGGGGAGCAGGAGCTGCGGTCTTAGCTTCCTCTCCTCTCCATGGCCAGGCCACGCCCCCCAATAGCTCATTTTTTGAAGAAATTTTTCATTTTAAATTTATAATTTTTTTAAAAATTCTGTAGGTGTAACACACAATAACAGTTCCAGTGGCGCAATCGGTTAGCGCGCGGTACTTATAAAGCAGTAACTGGTGGGCAATGCCGAGGTTGTGAGTTCAACCCTCACCTGGAGCATTCTTTTCTTATCTTCCCTTGTCATTTTTTACTAATGTGATTAGGTAAAGTCTCTTGAGTCCCATCATGATCTAGTTGCACATTTAAGAGAAAATAAGAGATATTTCCGTTTTGTAGATTATGTTTTTAAGTTACCGTATGTTAGAAAAGTCTCTTCTGTTGGCCTGATTCTCAGCAAAAACAACGAAGAACAAGATATGATTGTTTTCAAGATGGAGTACAATTTACAAAATCAAAAAAACGTCACTTTAATAACTAACACAACTAGCCCCAGTGGCCTAATGGATAAGGCACTGGCCTCCTAAGTTTGCTAGTACATTCAATCTTGCAAACGTCTACCAAGTAGGAACACTACAACTCGATCTTGAAAAGTAAAAAAAATATAATAAATTTTAAGGAAGTGTGACCATACAATTACTGTTAAAATATTTCATCAAGAATGTAGTAAGTTGACTGGTATGAGAGTGACATAAAGAATTAGTAAAACAGTACAGTATGTCTACTGTTGGCCGTCTTTAATGGAATGTGTCTTTAGAAAAAAACGTCTATCGTGTTAGGCTACTTTGATGCTAGTGTTTTTGTGAATCTGGAAGAATGCGGGTAAATCCTGCATCACCGATGAGGCAACTGTGTTATGCCACCCCGCTCTACCGATATGATTACTGATTGGGCCTCACGGGTTCATTGACATTAGTGTTGGGGCGAGCGAAGCAGTCTTCTCTCCGGGGCATACTGTTCGCTTGATCCGGGACACATGAAAGACCGTGGTGTGTGTTTGGGGCACTGTCATTGTGTCCATGCGCAGTTCCAAAACTGGATCTGGGATGTACGGTGTTCGCGTCTGACAAAGTCCCCGCTGTCCGGGTAACATGTGTTCCTCATTTTTAATTCATGCCGCATTCCTCCCGATCTGGGTGCTCCACGAGTTTGTACACTGGACCAAATGCACCGAGTTGCGTTTTGTTCTTGGAATAACTGACACCGTATCACAAAATAAGTGCATGACTGGAATTGCCGAGTTCACCTGGTCTCATGAGAAGTCGCATTGTTTGCCTTTTAATAACTACCCATTATCCGATAGTAACATGTGCAGACTTTTATTTTCCGGTGGATGTGACTAGGTTTAGATTACTATAAAAAAACCACATGCAGCTGATCACCAATAGCTCATTTTTTGAAGAAATTTTTCATTTTAAATTTATAATTTTTTTTAAAATTCTGTAGGTGTAACACACAAATAACAGTTCCAGTGGCGCAATCGGTTAGCGCGCGGTACTTATAAAGCAGTAACTGGTGGGCAATGCCGAGGTTGTGAGTTCAACCCTCACCTGGAGCATTCTTTTCTTATCTTCCCTTGTCATTTTTTACTAATGTGATTAGGTAAAGTCTCTTGAGTCCCATCATGATCTAGTTGCACATTTAAGAGAAAATAAGAGATATTTCCGTTTTGTAGATTATGTTTTTAAGTTACCGTATGTTAGAAAAGTCTCTTCTGTTGGCCTGATTCTCAGCAAAAACAACGAAGAACAAGATATGATTGTTTTCAAGATGGAGTACAATTTACAAAATCAAAAAAACGTCACTTTAATAATAACACAACTAGCCCCAGTGGCCTAATGGATAAGGCACTGGCCTCCTAAGCCAGGGATTGTGGGTTCAAGTCCCATCTGGAGTTCGGTTTTAAAGTCAAAGGTTTTTTTAAAACTCTATTTCAGTAATTCAATCTTGAACGTACATTAATCATACAACTCGATCTTAAAATTAAAAAAAATATAATCATTTTAAGAATAGCTATTACAATTAATGTTAAATATTTCATAAAATTGTATTAAGTTGACTGTAGTGACATAAAAATTAGTAAACAGTACAATGTTTAGGGCGTCTTTAATGAAGTGTCTTTAGAAAAAGTTCGTGTTAGGTATTGATCTACTTTTACTGGATTCTTTTCTTAACTCCTTGCATTTACCAGATTAGGTAATCTTTGACCGCACATATGATTATTACGCTTAAGGATAATTAAGAATATTTCCGTGTAGAATAGTTTTTAGTTCTTATGTTAAAGTCTCTTTCTGGACAAGAAAAACGATGATAGACTGATTGTTTTCCATGGGAGTTCCAACTTCGGTTCAGATTAAAGCGTTACTTTAAAGTCCCCAAGTACCCAGGGCCTATTGAATTCATCTGCCTCCACGGGTACGTTTAAAGAGCCAAATGGCAGTTGCAGTTTTGACTCTATTATAAACGTTATCCTACATAAAATCTCAAACTGTCCCAATGAATTCAACTCTCTTAAAAGTAAAAAAAAATTTTCTTAAGACATTACCAAGAAAATGTTAAAATTATTATCGTAATGATTTGTAAGTTAATTTAAAAATAAAAATTTGTAAAACATACTATTTTTTGAAGATTTTCTTTTAAATTATATTTTTTAAAAAATTCTTCGTGTAGGCTACTTTAGTGTGCTATGTTTTTGTGAATCTGAAAATGCGGAATATTGCATCACCCCGGATGTGAGTCAACTTCACCGACCGTATATTACTTGATCTGGCTCACGGTATTGACATATTGGTGCGGGACAAACAGTTTTCTTTCGCTAAACGTTTTCTGCTTGAATCCAGGGACAAATGAAAACGTGTTGTTTGTGGACCTGCTTGTGTCCATGCGCAGTTCAAACCTGGATTGGGTGTCAGGGATTCAGCGTTTCAAATCCCAAGTCCGGTAACAAGAAGCTCCATTTTAATTCATCATGCACTACTCGGATCTGGGTGGTCACGATTTTTAACACGGGACCAAAAATGCACAAGTTCTTTTTTTCCTGGGAATAAAACGTACACCTGTATCAGAAAAAAGTGCAAACTGAATGCAAGTTCACCTGTCCATTAAAAGTCAATGTTTGTTTTAAAACTACCATTAACCAGAAGAAAAATTGTGAAACTTTTATTATTCGTATGGATTGTGATATAGTTAAATTTAAAAAAAAAAACACAACTTCTGTATTCTCAATAGCTCATTTTTTTGAAAAAATTTTTTATTTAAAAATTTAAATTTTTTTTTAAAAATTCAAGGTGTAAAAAATAACACCCCAGGGGTAAAACTTTAAAGGGGGTTTAAATAAAAGAATTGGGCAATCCGGGGTTTAATTAACCCCCCTTTTTAAAATTTTTTTTTTTATTTCCCTTTTTGTTTTTTTTAAAAGTGTTTGGGTAAAGTCTTTTAGCCCCATCAGGTTGGTTAAATTTTTAAAAAAAATAAAATTTTTCCTTTTTGGGGTAGTTAAATGTTTTTACCGAGTTAAAAAGCCTCTTCTTTTTTCCTTTTCCCAGCAAAAAAAAGGAAAAAAAGTATATTGTTTTAAGTGGAAAAATTTTAAAAATAAAAATTTTTTATTTAAAAATTCCCCCCGGGGCCCAAAGGGTTAAAGGCTTGGCCCCCTAACCGGGGATTGGGGTTAAGCCCTTTGGGGTTTTTGGGAAGGCCCAAAGGGTCTTTTTAAAATATGAAAGGTTTTTTCATTAAAATTTCAAACGTTTACCAAGTGGGAAACCTTCCCCCATTTTTAAAAAGTAAAAAATAAAATTTTTAAAGGGTGGTAAAAATATTATTTTAAAAATTTTAAATCAAAATTTTGAAATTTCTTTGGATCCCAAAAAAATTTAAAAACAGAAAAGTAAAATTTTGGGGGTCTTAAGGGAATTGCCCTTTAAAAAAAAAGTTTCTGATTTAGTCTTTAAAGTAGTTTTGTAAATTTGGGGAAAAAGGGGTTTAAAATTCCTTCCCCCCGGAATAAAAACTGTATGCCCCAATTTATTTTTTGATTTTTATGTTTAAATTTGGGGGGAGAAAATTTTTTTCCGGGTTCAATTTTTTTGTTTGACCCAGGGACAAATAAAAGGGCCCCGGGGGTTTTTAGGGAGCATTGTGTCCACGCTTTTCCAAAACCCTGGATCTGGGTGTCAGGATTGGGTTTTTCCAAAGCCCCCCGGGCCCGGGGTAACAGAAGTTCCATTTAAATTCACCTCATTCTGGGTTGGTGTTCAGATTTTTAACCAAACCCAAAAAATTCCCAAGTTGGTTTTTTGTTTGGGGAAAAAACGTCCCATTTTAAAAAGAAAAAAGTCAAAACAATGCAATTTCCCCGGGTTTTCAAAAAGGCAAGGGGTTCCCTTTTAAAAACCCCCTTTAAACCAAAGAAAAATTTTAAATTTTTATTTTTGTAGGGTTTTGTTAATTTAAAAATTTAAAAAAAAAACAAACTTCTTTATTACAAAATAGCTATTTTTTAAAAAATTTTTTATTTTAAATTTATAATTTTTTTTAAAATTCTGTAGGTGAAACCCAAAAAAATAACAGCTCCATGGCCCCAATCGGTTGGGGGCGGGGTACTTATAAAGCAGTAACGGGGGGCAATCCCGAGGTTGTGAGTTCAACCCTCACCGGGGAGAAATTCTTTTTTTATTTTCCCCCTTGTCATTTTTTACTAATGGGGATTAGGTAAAGTCTTTTGGGGTCCCTTCATGATCTAGTTGCACATTTAAGAGAAAATAAGAGATTTTTTCCTTTTTGTAGATTATGTTTTTAAGTTACCGTATGTTTAGAAAAGTCTCTTCTTTTGGGCCTGATTCTCAGCAAAAACAAGGGAAGAACAAGATATGATTTTTTTTCAAGATGGATTTAAAATTTTACAAAATCAAAAAAACTTTCACTTTAAAAAACCCAAACACAACTAGCCCCAGTGGCCAAATTTGGATAAGGCACTGGCCTCCAAAGGGCCAGGGATTGTGGGTTCAAGTCCCATCTGGGGTTTGGCGGGTTTTTCGCAACAGGTCTATTTTAACTGTTATGTTTGCTAGTACATTCAATCTTGCAAACGTCTACCAAGTAGGAACACTACAACTCGATCTTGAAAAGTAAAAAAAAATATAATCAATTAAGGAAGTGTGACCATACAATTACTGTTAAAATATTTCATCAAGAATGTAGTAAGTTGACTGGTATGAGAGTGACATAAAGAATTAGTAAAACAGTACAGTATGTCTACTGTTGGCCGTCTTTAATGGAATGTGTCTTTAGAAAAAAACGTCTATCGTGTTAGGCTACTTTGATGCTAGTGTTTTTGTGAATCTGGAAGAATGCGGGTAAATCCTGCATCACCCCGGAATGAGGCAACTGTATGCACCCGCACCGATATGATTACTGATCTGGGCTCACGGATCATTGACAATATTGGTGCGGGAGCAAACAGTTTCTTCCGGCTTCATACCTGTTTCTGCTTGATCCAGGGACAAATGAAAGACCCGTGGTGTGTTATGTGGACCTGCATTGTGTCCATGCGCAGTTCCAAAACCTGGATCTGGGTGTCAGGATTCAGCGTTATCCAAAGTCCCCCAGGTCCGGGTAACAGAGAGCTCCATTTTAATTCATCCTGCACTATCTCGGATCTGGGTGGTCACGATTTTTAACACAGAGACCAAAAATGCACCAAGTTGCGTTTTTGTTCTCTGGGAATAAAACGTGACCACCCGTATCACAGAAAAAAGTACAAAACTGAATGCAAGTTCACCTGGTCTCATTAAAAGTCAATGTTTGCCTTTAAAACTACCCATTAACCAGAAGAAAAATGTGAAACTTTTATTATTCGTATGGATTGTGATATAGTTAAATTTTAAAAAAAACACAACTTCTGTATTACACAATAGCTCATTTTTTGAAGAAATTTTTCATTTTAAATTTATAATTTTTTTTAAAATTCTGTAGGTGTAACGCACAATAACAGCTCCAGTGGCGCAATCGGTTAGCGCGCGGGTACTTATAAAGCAGTAACTGGTGGGCAATGCC